>CM039140.1:3925578-4191016 GCA_022036555.1 Microstegium vimineum | reverse complement strand
TTTCCCGGACCCAGGATCCCCCTCGACCCCCCTCCTCCACCACCACCAGCGACGACGGCGTCGCCTCCGCCGGAGGGCTTCTTCTTCATGGCCTCCGCGTGTGACCACCTGACCACGGGCGCTCCTCGAAAGCCTCCGTCAGGCTCAGGCCTCGCCCTCTTCGCCTTCCACCCTTGGCCTACTACTCCTCCGCTGAAGCTGCCCCAGAATTTTGGGTTTTTACGCTTCATGTCCGGTGATCGCCGCCGGCCAGGCACGACCCCTTGGGGTTTTCCTTTCTGGGAATTTGGGGAGGGGGGGGGGGGGGGGGGGGGGGGGGGGGAGGGGAAGAGGGACGGGGGTTTTCTGTCTGAGCGCACAGTGGAGGGAGAGGAGACGAGAAGCCAAGGAGCTAGCCTTTGTAGCGGCTGAGCTCACTGCTCACGGAGTCCACCAACTTTCGTGCTGCGGAGGAATCGGTGCACGACGCGTGCCTCATCGGGCGGTTGGATGCACTCTGCCTTTCCCACGTCGTTCTGAAACTATGGGTGCGAACGTATCAGAGCAATCTCCGATATTTTAAAATCATTGCCGTACGTCGCTTACGGGATAATAAAATTTTTATAATAAAAAAATATGGATCACACATAATACAATAACAAATTAATTATATTGCATACGGTGACAAATCCAAAAATCAATTTAAAGTTCTTAAAATTAAGATAGTGACGGATAGCACGTGTAGCAGTTCCACAGTCTCCGTCTCCGTCTCTGAGGTAGTTCTTGGCGAACACGCGCAGCGCGGAGCCTTGCAGGCCGAGCTCAATCTTCCGGTCCATTCGGCCAGGCCGGAGCAGCGCCGGGTCGAGACGGTCGACGTGGTTGGTGGTGAACACGATGAGGCACTTGCCGACACACGACCACCAGAGCCCGTCGACAAAGTTGAGCACACCGGACTACTAGTAGTGTTGATTACCACGGCAATCTCACGGACATAGTAGTTAAATTAATTACTGTACCGTATCTGCCTGCATGCTTACCGGTGCATCCATCGACGATGTACGCGTTGCCCTCGTAGCCGTGGGAGCAGTTGCATGTATACCCAGGGCCATTCACAGCATCGACGCATCTACTATGCTGGCTCTTGCACGCGTACGACGAGCTCTGCTTCATGGCGTCTGAACAGCCGAACAGGTGAACGCCGACGCCCCGTTGGGCCGGATCGCCCAGTCGAGCCACACCGGCATCGTCTGCTTCCTGTCCATCTTAAGGTCAGCGGCGCGGAACGTGTAGCCGTTCCTCTCCACCACGAGTCCGTAGCTGCACGGGCTGAAGTCGTAGATGAGTCGGCGGACGTCCAGGGACTTGTCGTCGTCGTCGTCGACGCCGACGGAGTTGTCGGTGAGGCCCGGCGGGATGTCCACCCTGCAGCAGCCAACGCTGGCGCAACGGCCGTCCCTGACGACGACCTCCGCTCTCCTGCAGTAGGACACGCAGCCGGTGTAGTAATCGTAGGGGTGCCCGGCGCTGCTGCTGCTGTTGGGCCGGCTCTGGATGTACGCCGACGGAGCCGGCCCAACAGCAGCCGGCGCCCCGTGACGTCGCAGCCGACGACCAAGAGCTGGTTGTGCGCGTCCGATATGCGGAACACGCCCTCCGGGTTGAACCTGACGGGGGCTTTGGATTCTTCGTACGACCGCCGGTTGCTGGACCTGTCGTAGCAGGTCCAGGCGATCGGCAGCTCCACTCGAGCGCCGGCCGGGACGACGGACAGGGTCAGGACCTTGTAGCTCGTGCCGGCGCGCGAGGAACGGGACGCTGCTGCCGTCGCAGGTGATCTTGAAGCCGGGGCGGAAGCAGTCGGCGCCGATGCCGAAAGGGTAGGGGACGTCGACGCGCCCGAATGCAGCTTGGCAGCTGGGCACCATGGAGTCGTGGGATGGAATCATGGAATCGCGTTCGCTCGCGTGCGCGCGCCGAGACCCCCTCCTCGCGCGGCGCCACGTGCGCCGTCCGCGCGCCCGACGTGTCGCGCCTCGACACCCCACGGCTCTGCACGGAGACAGCCGGAGCCGGGTCCGCCGACGCCAACGGCGGCGCGACGAGGTCCGCGGACATGAGCTGGTGGAGTCGGCGGTCGGCGTGGGCGACGTCCGCGGCTGGCACGGCGTGCACGGCACCGGGAGCATCGCCGTCGCCTCGGAGGAGGTGGCCGAGGCGAGCCAGCATCCGTGTCACCCGGTCGTCGTCGTCGGCGGCGGCGGCGGCGGCACCAACAACAGACAACTTCTCCCCGCGGAGGAAGACGACGCACGCGAGGCGGCCGCGATGCGTCCACGCGCGGGCGTCCACCACGCTGCACTGCATGTCGGCTAGCACGGCGAATACCTCGGAGAGGAGACCTGTGCGGTCGGGACCCGTGAACTCTAGCGCCGTCGGTCTCTGTCAGCGGCGGCGTCGGCGCGCGGGAGGTCCCCGTCGCGGAGACCCGATAAGGCGAGCGCGACCGCAGACGCGCCTGCGGCGAGGAGGTGTGCGAGATGCGCGGCCGCGACGGCACCCAGGGCACCGCCGGCCGCCGCGAGGTGGACCAGCGTGACACCGTCCATCAACGATGCGCACGCGGCCTCCGCCGGCGCTGCGGAGAGCACGTTCGCTAGCACCATCGTGCTTTCGTACGGCGCGGCGACCATGGTCAGCGTGCACGCCTCGAGGCGGAGGCGGCCGGCGGCCGCGGCTGCCCGTGTGGTGTATCCGTCAATTTCTATCTCCTTCCTATGCCCTTTCTTTCCTTCCTTTTATTTTCTTTCATTTTCTTTCCATGTCAATTTCCCGTGGGGTGTATACGCAGGCTTTCTTTTTTTTTTGTTCTTTCTTTTTTCTTTCCTTTTCTCATTTTGTTTCTATCCCGTTTTTCTTTCTTTATGTCGCGTTTTCTTTCTTATGTCCCGTTTTTCTTTCCTTCTGTCGCGTTTTTTTTCCCTTTCTGTTGAATAGGATTGCTGGCGAATCGCATGCGCGGGGCTCGTGGGACGACGGGGGCTCGCGGGACGAAAAAAATTCTTGGACGATGGTGGGAGTCTTACTTTTGTGTTTTTTAGCTGTGGGAGATAATTGGTAAATTAATGGACTTTTTAGATGGCTACAAAATTTAGTACTCTATAATTCTTTTAAGTCACGCTACTAGTAAGATGTAAAAATATAATTTTACATAAAAAATCTCAATCTATTTCTAAATCATTTTAAAATTTATATTTTCATTCTTTTGTACATTTGCATTTCCTTTTACATCTAGATTGATTGATCGAGACGCGTGTGTATATTTAGCTGCGGTTCGATCGTTTTTTCCAAAGCGCTGAAAGATTGGGAGCGAAGGTAAAAAAATGTTGGAGAGCGTTTTTAATCTTGCCAAAAAGAAACATTAGTACTGTGTTTTTGAAACTCTTGGATATGTTCTTACTAACTCAATCTAAATTGTTGTGAAAGGTTTAAAAGTTTAGTTTTCAATATGCGTATATGTCCTAGACAGTGGGGGTTTCATAAAGGTTTTGTTCTTGTTTAAAGCTACGACATATCTATAGTTGGCATGATATTTATAAGAAAAAAAGGAGAAATATAGTTTCATTAGAAAAATAAAACCATCTATCATGTTTACTAAAAAGAATAATAATGAAAACTCCATTGATATTGATTTGGGTTACTCTCACGCGTTCTTGAAGACCTTTGGCGACGGCGAGGAGACAAGTAAATAGTTTTATACAATTGAAAGGCTATATATTTTGTATGCCACGTTTAATCGTAACATTATATAATAAATAATCAATATGGCTAACTAATAAAACATATAGACTATTTCTTTCACTTGTAAAGCTAATGTCACTCTTAATAAATATGCACTGAAACTCTGTGTGAGACTGGTCTTATAAAAAGAATATGGTGAGAGTAACAACTAAAATCTTGCTCAAAGGTGGGTTCAAATCAAGTGAGGTTAAAGATTAACCACACAAGTCTCTCTGAGTTTGCCTTGCTCTATACTACTAGAGCGAGCAGGACATATTCGACACAATTTTCGACGCCATTAGCCTCCCTAGTGCATGAGAGAAAAGGAATCTAAATCTAGTTGTCCAATTATAAGGACATGTTTGAGATAGTTTCAACACCAGCTTCATGAGTTGCCTGAAGTTGTTTTTTTTTTCTGCTAAATGAGTTGTAAATAGCTTCACCAACGAACCTTCATAAATTATGCTCTCAAATATGAATAGGATGGGATGAAACTGAAAATAGTAGTTTTTTCACAACTTCATCTCGCACTTGTGATTAGAGCATGTTTTTAAAAGAATTTACATACAACACCGTTTTGCCAAACAATTCATCAAGACAACTTCTTCGTATTTGATACTTCTAAAAGTTGTCGTCTTCATATTGATCTCCTGGATGATATATCCATAGATTTCAAGTTCTCATCGTTGATACTCTTCCTGATGTTAACTCATATAGGTCTGAAACGAGAGCCATCTTTTTACTACATGTAATAGATTTCGTCACCTCTAGGTCGATAATTGCCTCAAGGACCAAAGCCGAGGCTCCCATAATTCAACCATCCTCGCCTCTTTATTGCTGCAGCCAAAGCCGTTTCTTGCACTGTTCCCAAAATATAACTGCTTTGGAAATTGGGACATGAAACTAGAATGGTTATAACACTACATGTATAATTCCTATTTGTTCTAAAAAAAATCATGTGTATGGGCAACATTTGTCCTCTAGGCCTGGCATTTTAACTGGGCTGGATGAGTTATGTTTCGGCTCAATATTGGGCTAGCCAGCTTGGGCCCATAGAAACACATTTTCATCCGCGTCTCGTTATAAAATCCCGCTCCTCTCTGGTGGCGGAGAGGTCGGGGGTTGCCCTAACTACCCGGGTAGCCACCGGATGTCTCCCTCCCGGAGCGAGTGGCGGCGGGCCTCACGCCCTCACGTACAAACGCAGCGCTCGCTCGCGCTGCCGCGATGAGCATCCATCTCACCGAGCCCCCAGGCTTCGCCGCGCCCCTAGCCGTTAGGAAATCGCTCGAACCGAACTCTCAGCCTGCCCCGGCGCCATGGCGGTCTCCGAGAGCTCGCGGAATGCGCTCCTCCCTAGCTTCCTCTACGCGGCCCCGGCCGCTGCCTCCCCCTTTGCTGCCGCCGCCGCTAGCGTGGGCGGGCGCAAGGTCGCCGCGCCGTCTGCGGCGGCGGGGCCTGCTGTCTGGGCGCGGGCGCCGAGCGAGCCAGGCCGGAGGATTGAGATGTACTCGCCGGCATTCTACGCGGCGTGCACGGCTGGCGGCGTCGCCAGCTGCGGGCTCACGCACATGACCGTCACGCCCCTCGACCTCGTCAAGTGCAACATGCAGGTGAGCGTTTCGATGCTGGCTCGATTTGGATAGACGAGTTATTTATGCGTGGTATCCCATTTCGATTGGTACTATTCATGATGTAATCTCTATTTTTTAGAGTTATTAGACGGTTGTTTGATGCATTTTAGAGTTAGACAGTTGTTTGATGCGAGTCAGCTGCTACCGTACATTTTGTGTAAAATGGTATTGCATTTTCATCGTTGTAGTATCCTTCACTGAAAGGGTTAAATCTCACAAGTCACAATGATTACATTCCTGCCAGCTGTTTTCATTTTCAATCAATAGTTGTTATGAACTGATTGCTAATGAAAACTTTTATTGTCTGATATCTCAGATCGATCCAGCCAAATATAAGAGCATCTCATCTGGTTTTGGTGTTTTGTTGAAAGAGCAAGGGCCGAAGGGTTTTTTCAGGGGCTGGGTACCTACCCTACTTGGATACAGTGCCCAGGGAGCATGCAAGTTCGGTTTCTATGAGTTCTTCAAGAAGTATTACTCTGACATTGCGGGCCCTGAGTATGCCGCCAAGTACAAGACTTTGATTTACCTTGCCGGTTCCGCTTCGGCTGAAGTGATTGCAGATATTGCCCTCTGCCCCATGGAAGCTATTAAGGTCCGTGTGCAGACGCAGCCTGGCTTTGCAAGAGGTTTATCAGATGGCCTTCCGAAGTTTGTGAAATCTGAAGGCTATTCTGGGTGAGTTGAGGTTTGCCTACTTTATTTGTCTATCTATGTCTTCACTTTTTTAACACTGTCAAATTTTCCAGACTGTATAAAGGAATTGTTCCACTCTGGGGCCGACAAATTCCTTGTAAGCTCCTACTTCCTGCTTGTTGTCAATTGCCACATAAATTTGAATTGCTTTTCTTTCTGCTTTTTCACTATACTATGTTTGTGCCCCTTTGGATTCAGCTGTTAAAATAAATGGTATGTAAGCTTTGAAAAAAAGTAGATTTTGTATTGCTAAGATGATGATCAAACATGTTTTTCAAAAGGGTCTTGTGCCACTCTAGCGATAAGCATGTTTGTGATTGTTATCTCAACTGTGGTGTTAATGATGCAATGAAATAAATGGATGGTATTTTCTTTAGTATTGATGATACAACTTCACTCAGGGCTTGTTTGGATGTCCATACCCACATGTGTTGAAGTGGATTGGAGTGGATTCAAACTAAGTTCCACTCCAACACATGTGGTTTGAGGTAGATACATGTGTGCATCCAAACAAGGCCTCATGCTACATGATTTGTGTACATATCTAACTCACTGAGTGTGCAAGCAATTCTAGTGTTGTCTAATTCATGGAACAACTATGGATACTAGTCTCATTTCTCACTGATGACAATCTTTATTATACTTGTTGATATCTTTGTTTTTTTTCTTAGCCCGGATTGGAGTGGATTCAAACTAAGTTCCACTCCAACACATGTGGTTTGAGGTAGATACATGTGTGCATCCAAACAAGGCCTCATGCTACATGATTTGTGTACATATCTAACTCACTGAGTGTGCAAGCAATTCTAGTGTTGTCTAATTCATGGAACAACTATGGATACTAGTCTCATTTCTCACTGATGACAATCTTTATTATACTTGTTGATATCTTTGTTTTTTTTCTTAGCCCAAAAAGTTAGTTTTGCTAGAATATTAGTTCTGGTGCACATAGTTCTTCTTGAACTCGTATAATGATTTTCAAGATTTTATGTGTGCATACATTGATATTCCACGCTGCTTGAGTCATCTCCACTGTGACATGGACCTAGACTCCAATGAGATGGTGTATAGTTCTTAATTACTAGATAGATTTTTATGCTTTTGGAGTCACACGGACCATCAGCTTTTCAAAATGGTGTCCTTTCTTACTCATCATAAGTCTTATAGTCTCACTTGTTGACATTTCGTTTTCTTATTATGGTGTAAATGTTTGTTTTACTAGAATTTAGTTCTGGTGCACATAGTTCTTCTTGAGATCGTGTAATGATCTCCAAGATTTTATGTGTGCATATATAGATATTTCCACACTGCTTGAGTCATCTCCGTCATAACTGGACCTAGACTCCAATGAGATGGTGTATATTGCTTAGTTGCTCAAAGCATTTTCATGCATCTGAAATCATTGACTATCAGCTGTAAATATTAATATCATATCTTTAGGACGACAAGCCTTGACGGCACTCAATTATTTATATCTCTTTTATTAACTATGTATACAATATGTTTGCTATGATATTAGTTTCGCTGCACGTAGTTCTTGGAAATTGTGTATGGTTTCAGGAATTTATGCTTGCAGTTAAATTATCTGCACTGCTTGTGTTTTCTCTGCCATTCTAGAGCTTTAGTCCATTTTTGTGTACATTAGAAAAACTTATTCAGGTTTATGTTGTAGAGGATAGAGGATTTGGAACTAATTAGTTTTAAATTTGTGTATTGATAATCAGCTATGAGCATTTGGCGCTTATAACCATCTAATACCATGTATTTTCTTTTCGCATAATTATTTTTGTTGTGCTTAACTTTACCTGCATGCTAAGACATGCATTTTAATGCACATAGTTCTTCTTGAAATCACATTATGATTTTCAAGATTTTATGTGTGCGTATATTAATTTACCACACTGCTTGAGCTATCTCTGGTGCTATGGAGCTAGACTCCAATGAAGTGGTGTACATTAGTTCATTCTCAAATGCTTACAGAAAATACTCCCAGAGTGCACCCCCCCCCCCCCCCCCCCCCCCCAGATGGGAAAACGTGACAATACTGCACACATCTTGGGTACTGGTGGTTGTGGATGCTTCTATGCTCATAGTGATATATTTAGTCTGCTTGTCTCCATTATAGTGGGAGCTAAACTCTAATTATTTGTGGGGAATTGACATGTGATTTTTTTTTTATTAAGCCCTATTTTGCTTGTGTTGCTACAGCAATTATTATAACATATTGCATATCAAGATTTCCTTCGTGTATACGTTGTGAATTATTTTGGAACATATGTGCTTGCTTTCTATCAAGTTTTATTCATTTCTTTTGCTTTGATATTTAGCCTGAAGGACTGTCCGGCATCTTATGGTTTTACTAAATGCAGACACTATGATGAAATTTGCCTCTTCGAGGCTGTTGTTGAGATGATCTACAAGTATGCCATCCCTGCCCCTAAAAACGAATGCAGCAAGAATCTCCAGCTTGGAGTGAGCTTTGCTGGTGGCTACATCGCTGGGGTGTTCTGTGCAATTGTTTCTCACCCAGCTGACAACCTTGTTTCCTTCCTCAACAATGCCAAGGGGGCAACAGTCGGCGATGTATGTTTTCTAGACAATTAAGTATTATTTTTTTTGTTTACCTTATTTTTTGCACTTACCATTTGTGTAATGCTTGCTCAGGCTGTGAAGAAGTTTGGTCTAGTGGGGCTATTTACGCGTGGGCTCCCATTGCGTATCGTGATGATTGGTACCCTCACCGGTGCCCAGTGGGTATCTACGATGCTTTTAAAGTCATGGTTGGACTGTAAGTATCTCTATTTTTCTGGTCCCTTGTCAACATTAACATGTAGATGTCTGTTCATCATCACTTAATGGGGGCTATTTTTTCAATCCTCCAGGCCAACCACTGGAGGCGTTGCTCCAACACCTGCTGCCGTTAAGGCCTGATTCCACACAAGCCAAACTTCAGTAAAAAAAACTGGTGCCACCCTTGATGACCAAATAGCTCCTCTTTCTTAGGAGCAATTTTGAGGATCTCAAATGATAAAATCTCAGATGAGTCTCAAGCCCATCCATGCTAATTAGTAGAATGCAAGAAAGGAAGATGTTTATGACATAATCAAGTGGTTCATGATGCCTGAAAACCATGGCCATCTTCATTCATGCTAATTAGAATACAAAAAAAATTAGGAACATGTTTACTAGATAATCAAGTGCCTCGTGATAACTGGAAACCATGCCCCCCCCCCCCCCCCCCCCCCCCCCCTTTTTTTTTCAATTTATGATTGTGGAAGTACATAACTATATACTAACCCAATGACCATGGTTAAAGCTAATATTTTGCTGGTTCTATTTGTGTAATTTTCTCCGGTATATTTTAGGGCAAGTAAATGAGAGCATCTCTGTGACAGAGCGTGAAGTTCTTGCTGACTAATATATGCTGCTTGTTCATTGATGTTGCTGGCAACATCTTTGTGTATTGAACAAACCTAATCCTCTTGCCTTTTTGTTTGTATATTATGCCTATGCTTTTTAATCGATGTTAAGCAGATTTATAAAGATCTTAATAATTAAGATGGTACTCCGTATTGCACAATTGATGCAAGTCTTTTTGCTATTTGAGATCATGACGAGGAAGGTTCTCGTTGTAAATATCTTCGAACTGTTGCTCTCAGCAACCAAGTCCAACATCAGGGCTTCAGGGGTGCGAAAGATCAAAAGTGGCCTATGATGTAGCAACTTGCCACGTCTCCGCGCGTGCTTCTCTAGTTTTATGGCCGATCTTTTGTGGAAGCTCGATTCTACATAAATGTTGTGGCAGTTACAAGCATCTCAATATAATGAAGGGAATTTCATAGGAAATTTAAAAGGAATTAGCTCATTTTTATGGGAAAAAAATACAGGAATAGTAAAAAAAATCCTGCGTTCCGGAGGCAAAGTTTGCTTGAAAACTTTGGTGGGTTTCAGTTTCTTTGGAAAACTGTCTCTTTCAAGAAACGTCGCTTGAAATGCTAGAAACTACTATAAGATTTGGCTCCTCTCACTTATTGGGCGAGAACAAAAAAAATTAGGTTGGTTTGGATTTGTGTTTCCTATATTTAACTTTTTTTCTCTTCTGCATTTGAGAAAACAAATCTACAAACTCAACCAAATAGGACATATAAGGAAGGCACATATCTTATTTAAAAGCCGAAGGGAAAACAATCTCTAGCAAAATCTCTACTTTATCTCTTAAAAAACAAGCGATCTAAAATCACAATCTCGTGCGCCCCTAACTTCCATCCTTAACCTCATTGGCGAAGAAGATAAGGGTAAAGGTTAGGGTTTTGGTTCTACTCTAGGGACTTAAAAAAGCAAGATTGGGAGAGGCGGCTGCGACACAGTGGTGGCCCGACAGTGCAGTGAGGTAGCAAGGATGCCGTCAGAGCCGTGAGTGGCATGAGGACAATATAGACAGGTATGGTGATTAGAGCGTTACTTCTCAACTTGGCTAGAGGAGAACAAGTCTTATAGGAGGTTGAGGTTGAGGTTGAGGTGGCAGCAACAAGAGGTGTCGGGCGCTAGTGAATGGAGGGAAAGGGTCTGTGAGGCGGTTAAGGCGCCTAGGAGGCCTCAAGACTAGTTGTGGATGACGGGAGCACTGGTAAGGCGGCGAGGACAAAGGCACCGTTGCAGAGAAAGACAAGGTTGCACACTCCGCAATCGCACTACTAATCACGCCTTAACCTATCCCCTCTAAATCCATGAAGCTCTCACTCCGACAGACCTCTCAAGGTGCTTAAACTCCTTAAAAAAAAGGCACGATCTAAGGTTGCATAGGTAGTACTACTCATTCAGTCACTACTTACCGATTTAGCACACTAAAATGCACTAGTACCACTCACCAAGGGTTTGATTGGTCATTTGAATGTCTATATTCAGACTTGAACAATGTAGTTTGCTCTTGTTTATTTACTTGCGGAGGCTCTTTTGTAGACTTGTGCAATGCTCAAAGCATATGAATGCATCATTAGCTACATTAGTCGGAGGCTCTTTTGTAGACTTGCACAATGCTCAAAGCATATAAATGGATCGTTAGCTACATTAGTTTGTATCCAGACTATTGCAATTTAGTTTGCTCATGTTCGGTTACTTACATAGGTTGTTTTGTAGACTTGCACAATGTTCAAAACATGTCAATGCATCATTAACTAGTACGCTATTTTTTTTCTATTAAATTATTAGATTTGCATAATCCAATGGCATAAAAAAAATAGTTCTAAAACATCTTGTGCTATCTACCGTTGCACTTGCACATGAGCTACAGAGTTGCCGCCACGTAGTGTCCGCAGAGGATGGTGAGGACATGGCAAGATAAAATCCTGGTCCAGCAAGATCCATTCTTCCAAATGGGATCAGGTGATTGGCGCCAGTTCCTCCTCCGCTCAGCACCACCAGTCCCTCCTGCTCCCCTCTGCTCCTCCTTTCACAGCCTCAGCCCAATGGCAAAGTTCTAGAACCAGAGTTGCACGGGCAGCAACGGCATAACACCTCCCTCCACTGATCCTGCCCAACTCGCCCAACGTCTTCTCCTTCGCAAAGCAAGTTTCCTGTTGAGCTCAGGCGCAGGTCCATGGCGCTGCTCTCCGCCACTTCGCCCGCCAAGGCACACTTCCCGGCGCTCCTCTTCTGCCACGACGAGCCGCAGCAGCACCCGCACCCGCACCAGCACCAGCACGCGCTCCCGGCCCCGCACCCGCAGTGCTTCGGCGGCGGCAAGGCCAGGCAACGGGCGCGGGGCAGGTGCGCGGCGTCAATGCGGCCTCCCGACGCGTCCGTCGCTCCGGCGCCCGCTGCCGGCGGCGATGCGCGGCGGAAGAAGAAGCCCCGGGTGCTGGTGGCCGGCGGCGGCATCGGCGGGCTGGTGTTCGCGCTGGCGGCGCGGCGCAAGGGGTACGAGGTGACGGTGTTCGAGCGCGACATGAGCGCGGTGCGCGGGGAAGGGCAGTACCGCGGGCCCATCCAGATCCAGAGCAACGCGCTGGCCGCGCTCGAGGCCATCGACATGTCCGTCGCCGAGGAGGTCATGCGCGTCGGCTGCGTCACCGGCGACCGCATCAACGGCCTCGTCGACGGCATGTCCGGCTCCTGGTACGCCCGCCCCGCCCATTCCTTCCTCTGCAACTTGCCCTCTGTGCCTGTCTCGGATTCGGATCACTTGCCCTGTTGTTCGCGCCTTCGCATCTGCCGCCGTAGCGCCGTCTGGTGCGCACCGTTAGGCTACTACTAGTAAGTAGTACAAAAAAAGTGGGTGCAGCGCCTTGGAAACGTGGTACTAGTAAATTCGGTTATCTTGACCAGATTATACGCATGCCGCGCCGCGCAGCAACCAATTCGCTGCTGCTGCTGCGATCTCATCCGATCCGACCACACGATTTTTATTGGGGATGGATGTGAGACGTCACCTGTGCCAGCACGCGGCCGAGTGCCGACCTCGCCACGACCGCCGCACGTCACGTGGTGCGCACGAGGCCAACCAGGGCCAGGGAGGAAGCGCCGTGCCGCCCACGGCGGGAGAGGTGAGACGAGGGGAGGCTGGGAGCCGACTTGCCCCGCCCGATGGGACCAAACGATCGAGTTGCCTGCTTCCGGCTAGTTGCCGTAGGAGCATGGCGCGGCCTGGTCGGCCGGTAAATGGCGTCCGGTTCGTTTTCTATCGGGTGTACCCCACCCCGTGCAGTCTGCGCCGCGCGGCAAGCAACCCACGGCCGCCACGCCCCGTCCCCCACCCGACCGCCCAACCGCACCGAGGCAAAGTTTCCACCAATCCACCAATCCCCTCTCCTTCCTGCACTAGAACCCGAAAGCGACGCCGCAGTTTCGGTCTTCGCTCCACTCAGCTGCAAATTCCATTCTTCTCCGGCACCGGGCCTGCGCCCCTGCCACACCCATAAAATTTCACTCTTCTGATCTAGAGCTTCAGAGACAACGAGCTCCTTCTTCCAGTTCCCAACTCTCCCGTCAGCCCGAGAACCAATGCAAATCTCAAACAAACTGAAGGCACGAGCAAGCAGAGTCCTCCTCAGCTCAGGTTTGACTCCAGCTTGGCCTACTGCCTCAGTGACTGACCGGCGATAAAGCAGTACTCCGTAGGACAGTAGCAGTGTAGCACAGCATACCAGCTGCTCAATCAGAGCAAAGCTCACATACCACCAGTCCACCACCATGCCGACCACGCTGAGCACAACGCGGGCATCACCGAAGGCGGCTTCCCTCCCCTCCTCTCCGGCCTCTCACACGGCGGTGTCGCTCAACCCCGTCTCCCGCCGCGGCAACCGAGCGCTCCGCCTTCTCGCGCTTCCCACCCCGTCCGCGTCGCCGCCGCGGCAGAGGCGTAGTAGGCCCGGCCTTCCTCCTGCCCGCGCGGGGCTCGTAGCCACCGCGGCAATGCCGGCGCCGGAGCCCAAGGCGCGCGTCCTGGTGGCCGGGGGCGGCATCGGCGGCCTGGTCTTCGCGCTCGCCGCCAAGCGCAAGGGGTTCGAGGTGCTGGTGCTTGAGCGGGACATGAGCGCCGTCCGCGGGGAAGGGAGGTACCGCGGCCCGATCCAGCTGCAGAGCAACGCGCTGGCCGCGCTCGAGGCCGTCGACGCAGCTGCGGCCGACGAGATCATGGACGCCGGCTGCGTCACGGGGGACCGCGTCAACGGCATCGTCGACGGCGTCTCTGGCTCCTGGTAAGGACTAAGGAGGGAGGCAGCTAGGCAGGGTCGTTCCAGCGTCAGAGCAAAGATTTTTGCACCAAGTCACCATGAATTTCATTGTTTTTTACGCTACCTGGAGAAAATTTTGACTTCCCTTTTGGCCGGTGCTAGTGGAATTTAGCATGACAAGACAAGGGTTCATTGGCTGCAGTATTGGCAGTTAGTACGAACCAATTGGTGGTTGGCTAGTCGTTATGCTCGCCTGTTTCAGTTGATCGTAGATACTATCGTTAACACGCAAGTCTCTTATTACTACTAGATCTAGAGATGTATTTAGCTGCCGAAAATTTTTTGGTGCTTATTTTGCAGTTTTTGTTAGCTTTAAGATAGATATTCCTCTGCTGGAGGCCGCCATTTGACAGTGCCAAGTTGGATTCAGGTACATCAAGTTTGATACGTTTACTCCTGCAGCTGAGCGGGGGCTCCCAGTCACAAGGGTCATTAGCCGCATGACGCTGCAACAAATCCTTGCTCGAGCAGTTGGCGATGATGCTATATTGAATGGAAGCCATGTAGTCGATTTTATAGATGATGGCAGTAAGGTGAATGAGCAAACATGTTTTTTTGGCTATGTCAACTTAAATTTGGCTGCAAGAGTTGCCATTGCCTGTCTCTAAACTTGCCGTGTTTGCCGGTTGGGTGTAGGTTACTGCCATATTGGAGGACGGTAGAAAATTTGAAGGTGATCTTTTGGTTGGTGCTGATGGAATATGGTCAAAGGTAATACAATTAATTCTCCTTTTGATCAGAAACAAGCACAAACGGAAAGCTGATTTGCTTGAAGTTTCTTTTTCTGGATAGGTGAGGAAGACACTATTCGGGCATTCAGACGCCACCTATTCAGGTTACACTTGCTACACTGGAATTGCAGATTTTGTGCCACCTGATATCGATACAGTTGGGTATGTTACATGGATCATGTAATGTCAGGTGTGATTTTCAGATTGACTGAAATTTCGTTGTGCCATAATCATGCCCTCCATTTTCCTCTGTTGAAGGTACCGAGTATTTCTTGGTCACAAACAATACTTCGTCTCTTCAGATGTCGGTGCTGGCAAAATGCAATGGTATGCTTTTCACAATGAAGAGGCTGGTGGTACTGACCCTGAAAATGGTGAGTCCTTGTTAGAGAAGTTTTCGTGATTAATTCATGAAATAGATACTGCCTCATTGTAAGTTGTGATCAAAATGAGAACAATACTTCTGATATGCCCCCCCCCCCCCCACCCCCACACACACACACAAGCTTACCATGTGCTTAACATTAACAGGCAAAAAGAAAAGATTGCTTGAGATATTTGATGGATGGTGTGACAATGTCGTTGATTTGATAAATGCAACTGATGAAGAAGCGATTCTTCGCCGGGATATATTCGACCGCCCACCTACTATTAATTGGGGAAAAGGTCGTGTCACCTTGCTTGGTGATTCTGTCCATGCTATGCAGCCAAATCTGGGTCAAGGTGGTTGCATGGCTATTGAGGTATGCAATTTCCTAGCCTGCCATGGATATGTTCTGGTATTTCCCAAATTACAAGTTTCAAGAATCTTGGAGAGTCAAAGCATCTCAAGTTAGACCCAAATTATAGAGAAAAAATATAAAGTTTTATGACATCAAATAGGTATACTATGAAAATGTAATTGATGAAGAATATAATGATACTTAGTTGGTATCATAAATGTTATTATATTATCATATAAGTTTGGTCAAACTTAAGATGTTTTGACTCTCCAAGATTCTTAGAATGATTTAGAAATTGTAATGGAGGGAGTAATATGTAACACAATAACAATGTTGTATTTGTTTCCGTAGGATGGTTACCAGCTGGCTGTAGAGCTGGACAATGCCTGGCAAGAGAGTGTCAAGACTGAAACTCCTATGGACATAGTTTCCTCCTTGAGGCGGTAAGTTTTCTTTATATATTCTAGCATGTTTAGTAGTATCAAAATAGTGTTTCTTGAAACATCCACTGGATTTTATTTACATGCTTGAATTGGCTCCAACTTGAAAGCAATCCTGTTCTTTCATAGATTTTAAACTCTGGTTCATACTCTATAGTAAGTTGGCTGATAAGAAAAATATTCGTTTGCATATTGGGCCTGCAGTTATGAGAAAGAGAGAAGGCTGCGTGTTGCTGTTATACATGGACTGGCTAGAATGGCAGCAATCATGGCTACCACCTATAGACCGTATTTGGGCGTTGGTCTAGGGCCTTTATCGGTATGTGATAAACACACATATTTTTTTGTTACTCAATGCACAGATCTCATTCTCTTTCCAGCAAATTTAACATTATTTATGAAGTATTTCACCATCAATTTTATTGGATTTCTGAATTAAGTTTCGGAAATTGGAACTATATTATCTCATTACCATCCTCCTAAGAGCATTACTGAAGAACTCCATACTGAAACTACTTGAACTGTGCACTGAAATTATTTACCTGTAGTTTTTGACTAAGTTTCGGATACCACACCCTGGAAGAGTTGGTGGCAGATTCTTCATCAAGTATGGAATGCCTGCAATGCTGAGCTGGGTGCTCGGTGGCAACAGGTGCATACTAAAATTATTAATTACTGTCATGTATTCCCATTTCAAGCACATATGCAATAGTAATAGGTATCCATTAGTTTAAATGTCCCGCGCAAAGAAATAAACACCACCCAGGCTCTCTTCTTAGTTCCCAATTACCATATCTGTACTCATCATGCAAATGAAACTTTTCAATGTCTACAGCTCAAAGCTAGAAGGAAGACCTTTAAGCTGCCGACTTTCTGACAAGGTTTGTTGTCATAGTAACTGTTAATTTGATTTAGTACCAGCATTTAATATTTACTGACACCTAGCATCATTCTGAAGGCAAATGACCAGCTTTATCGATGGTTTGAGGATGATGATGCGCTGGAAGAAGCTATGGGTGGAGAGTACGTTCTTTGTTTCTTCTTTCATTCAATTTCATTTCGTTAAACAAAGTGTTTGAATTGTTACTTTATTTGAGCACTTTTGGACAAAAAGATCATTCATAATACTATTTGCAGATGGTACCTCTTCCCAACAAGTGAAGGAAACAGCAATAGCTTGCAGCCCATTCGTTTAATTAGGGATGAGCAGAGGTCACTCTCTGTTGGGTATGTCTAAATAGCAAATTCATTTCTGCCATATTTGCACTCAATCAAGGCTTTATGGAACAAAACTAATGAATTTTCTTTTGCAGGAGCCGGTCAGATCCTAATGACTCAGCTTCTTCCCTAGCATTGCCCTCTCCACAGGTTAGTTAATTGAAATGATGACAGTGTTTTAACAACTCATGTGTTGCATTGTACAAGGCCTTCTTCCATAAACTGCTTGGACCATTCTTCAGTTTTCTGAACTTCATTGCAGATATCAGAAAGGCATGCTACTATCACATGCAAGAATAAGGCTTTCTATCTGACTGATCACGGGAGTGAACATGGTACCTGGATTACCGAGTAAGCGCTGAAAGAACCATGGTTCTATGCCCTTCCTCGAGAATTTCAGTAGCAAGATTTTACTCACTAACCTTCATGTGATTGTCCAGCAATGAAGGTAGACATTACCGCGTGCCACCAAATTTTCCAGTTCGTTTCCGCCCCTCAGATGTCATTGAGTTTGGTTCCGATAAGAAGGTAGCTATACCGTCCTTTGCCTTTTATTTTTTTTCTTCCCATTTGGTTTGTTCCTCTTATTTAGCCAATTATTCATCCTATGGAGTTCATCCCTGAATTTCTGTGAATCTTGTCTTCTGAATTATGATCAATTTGTGCAAAACCTACAGGCTATGTTCCGGGTGAAGGTGCTGAACACGCTCCCATACGAATCCGCAAGAAGTGGAAAGCAGCAGGAACAGCAAGTGCTTCAGGCAGCATGAATGGAGACACTAGTCACCACTCCTATCATCAGCCACACTGTACTGTACAGCATCCGGTAAAGACGCGAGTCTGCATCACAGAAGGGATATAGAAAAAGCAGATGTTATTTTTGCATCCATGCAGATGCCAAACAGGATTTTGAATACTAGTACCTAGCGGATTGAAATGATGAAATTGCAGTTCTACGAGAAGAACTGAGTTGTACAATAGGGATAGGCAATTTAGCTATTGTCGGACTGTGTACATTGTTGTACCATCACCGCAAATATTGTACACTATTACGGCATGAGCAGACACACTTTGATCATGTAATATAGTGTATAGTTATTTAGCTCTGAGTCAGATAAGATATGATTTGTTCTTCCACCAGCGCCAGCTCCTCAAACTGTTAAAATTTCTTTGAAATTTATGTAGGAGCTGAAAAATTGTTCCTATAAAATTCTTTCACGATCCAATGAAATTCTACATCCTAAAAGTCGTGCGACTCCGGCACCCGTGCGGCATTTTGAACTACGAAATCACCCACCGGGAGTCAGGGGCCGCCGCCGCGAATCCCGTCCTCCGGCATCGGCCGCCGCCTCCCGTCCTCCGGCATGGGGAGTCCGTTGGATCACTTTTGCTCGGTCCAGATTGACACAGATTGGGCTTGTCCCTTTAGAACCCCAGAAAACGCAGCCCACGGCGCGTCGCGCGTCCCTTGTACTAGCTTCCCAAGTCCTAGAGACGATGTCAGCCCACGCCGACGCCGGCGGCGGCGGCCGCCGCGGGACCCTTGCCAAGGTCTCCCTCTCGTCCGTCTCGGCCGCCATGGCGGAGGCCTCCACCTATCCCTTAGACGCAGTCAAGACGCGCCTCCAACTCCACCGCAGCCCCGGCGGCGCGGGCGGGCGCGGCATAATCCAGGTCGCGGCCGAGCTCGTCCGCGATGGCGGGGTTTACCGGGGCTTCTCCCCGCCGTCGTCCGCCACCTGATGTACACCCGCTTCGCATCGTGGGGTACGAGCATCTTCGGTCCACCCTCGCTAGCGAGGGGAGGGAGGTTGGCATTTTTGAGAAGGCGCTCGCAGGGGGACTCTCCGGCGTTGCCGCGCAGGTAAATTTTTCTTAGGCACAAGTAACCTTTTGTTTTTTTGGTTAGATTAGCGCCCAATTAAGCAACTCATTGATCTACATGCAAATACAGTGGTCACAAATGTGACTTATGATACCAAATCTATAAGTCGATATGGAATTTGCAGCTAGGTTGTGAGTTGTGACTCGTCACTCTCACAGTGTAATTAGTGTGGAATTTAAAACTTATTTTGGGCTATGTTGGAAAAATGTTGATCCAAACCATACTTGATGACTTGATGTATATTTCGACTTATGAATTTACTCTTTTGTCGGTCTACCTATTAAATTACGCATGTACAAGCTTCTTAGCCAAAAGTGAGAGACACTTTTAACTGATCTGTCATCAATTCATCATCAGTCTCAATATTTAAGTAGTGTGGTGGGTGATAAAGCAACACACATCTTTTTTTTTCTCTTTTCCTTTTTTTGGGTTCAGTTGATGAGCAGCAACAGTGAGATGCCAACTTCAGTGTATGCTCAAATTATCACTGTCTATCTGTGCTTCTATTCTCACCTCAATAGCATGATCATTTTGCTTCCAACACATCTAATCTTCATTAACAGTTGACAGTTGCTGGTAGGGCCACCACAGCAAAAAATACATATCTGGATTCTGAATGATGTCCTTGTCTACTGTTGACAAGGAGCTGATGAACTGTCAGATCTACATCAAAACATGTAAATGGCACTAAGGGGTGTCAGGAACTCAGGATCTAGATCTAGACTTCAGCTATGCACGATGTGAGTCATACATACTGTTGGATGGGATGATAATGGAGCAGCTGGTGACACCCATTTTGGTGGGCGAATGTAGTTACACAAAATACAGAAAGATGGCTTGACTAACACTTCTGTTCAGACCAACTGGGTTTACAAATGGACAAGGAAATCAAACTAGAAATCCTAAAATAGGTCCAATATGTGGGGATTTGTCTTTTGATTGATTGAGAACAGATAGGCCTGCAGATCAGCATATCCACAAGTCATCTATGCTTGATTAGGCTTTTTCACATAGTTCCTTGCTAAGCTACTGAGACAAGCAGCATACTCAATCTTTTCAATGGTAAAATCAATATGGCATGGAATTGGTGTCCCAAATTAATTCCTTAGCCCGATATGTCCAATATGTGAGGAACTTATTTGAAGTAACTATTTCTTAGCTCATTCAATGTTCCGCTAGGCGCTCGCCTAAGTGCGCCTAGGCGCGATTAATCGCGAGTCGGAGGGTGCCCGCCTCGCCTATGGGGGTAGGCAGACCCCTAGGCGGCGGCGGCGGCTCGTCGGCGGCGCGGTGGGGGTGGAGGAGCTTCGGATGGGCGCGACATCGGGCGTCGGCGGTGGAGGAGGTGGAGGTGGTAGGCGCGGCTGGGAAGAGACGAGCGGTGGTGGAGGCGGCAGGAGGGAGGAGGAGGAGGAGGCCGAAGGAGGAGGAGGAGGAGGCCGGCGGTGGTCGATCTGGTCGCGGCTGAGAGTTCCGCGTGTGCGGCGGGCGCAGACTCGCAGCGGAGTAGTGCGTAGGGAGCGGATGGGTGGAGATGGCTGGATGGATAAGGTGGGAGGGTGGATAAGATGGGCTACTGGGCTTTTTTAATGGGCCTTTCTTCAACTTTAGGTCCATTGATGTCTTATTTTCTTTTTATTTAAGGTAATTTTAAAACGCCTAGGAAAACGCCTAGGAACGCCTAGGCGCGATTAATCCTGACTAGGCTCTAGGCTGAGGGTCAGCGTCTAGATTCCGCCTGGCGCCTAGCTGAACTTTGGCTCATTGTATTGCTATGTAACACCACCAGAGGTAATTTTGTTCCTGCTACTTTGCAGTGCAGGTGGTGTCAAGCCCTGCTGATCTCATGAAGGTAAGGATGCAAGCAGACAGTAGGATGTTGAGCCAAGGCATTCAACCACGGTACACTGGAATCGCAGATGCTTTCACTAAAATCATACGAGCGGAGGGCTTTCGGGGACTTTGGAAGGGAGTTGTTCCAAATGCACAGAGGGCATTTCTTGTCAACATGGGTGAATTGACGTGCTACGA
The DNA here is from genome assembly GCA_022036555.1 of Microstegium vimineum. Lineage (NCBI taxonomy): Eukaryota > Viridiplantae > Streptophyta > Magnoliopsida > Poales > Poaceae > Microstegium > Microstegium vimineum. The sequence goes on along the minus strand of CM039140.1, from coordinate 4,170,167 downwards.
TCAGGCAAAGCGTCTCATCATTCGCAAGCAGATTTGTGACGACAATCTTTTTGCTCACACATTGGCCTCTGTCGCGTCGGGGCTGTCTGCGACAACCTTGAGCTGCCCACCGGATGTAATCAAAACAAGGATGATGAACCAAGGGAAGGAGGGTAAAGCTATATACAGGAGTTCTTACGATTGCTTGGTCAAGACTGTCAGACATGAGGGCGCAATGGCACTGTGGAAGGGTTTTTTGCCAACATGGGCAAGGCTTGGCCCATGGCAGTTTGTGTTCTGGGTTTCCTACGAGAAACTGCGCCAAGCATCAGGTCTTTCATCATTTTGATAATGGAGGGTATGTTTCCTTCGAGAGGCTTTTAGATTACACAAATGTTCATTTCTGCAACTTCATTGTGGCTTCATATAGGGATAGAACCCTTTTTGTGTTCATTTACTGTGGGCTTTTATCCTTTGCTCCCTCCATGGGAAAACCCAGATGAAGTTGATATGCCTCACATTGTATTTTTTAGCACATTGTATTTTTGAGTTTTTGACAATATACAAGACTGTTGGACTCCACAGAAAACTGACACTCATCCATGCTCCTTTTTTCACTTAACAAAATTGCTTGCTCGATCTATATTTGTGTGACATGTACCCTCACGTGAGCAGTTATATACGTCGTCCAAAATTTGTCATTTGTAAACCTTTATTTATAACTTGTAATCACAGTATCAGGAGATTTTTTTTAATATGTAATGTATTCCCTTTGTTCCAAATTATAAGCCGCTTTGATTTTTTTAGTTTATCTATTTTGCTATGTATCGGCTGGTACAAAAATCGTCTAATTGCCGGTTGATTGAATAGTGTTCTATGAGAGTGAATAAGCCGAGGCAAGTTGGAACTAGTTAAAACGAACAGACAAATTATTATATCTAGATGTATAACAAAATGAATGTATCAAAAAGTCAAAGCGACTTATAATTTGAAATGAAGTAAGTATCATGTATGAACTAAATAACAGTAGTTTATGACTGCAGCAACTGCACGCCCCGTGGGGAGTCCTCGCAGTGCCGGATGTGCCGGACCATCTTGCCGGTGTCACCTCCGGCCTTCGTCCGGCAGTCGTAGTTCGGCGGCGAGTGAAAACACGGCTCAGTTGTGGGGGCCAGCCGGCACGGCGTGTCAGGCGCCTTTCCATGGTTAGGGGGGCATCAGCACCCACGGTCTCAGCCCGGCCAGCCCCTGGCTGAGGTACCCGAACGTGGAGATGCTGGTGGTGACCACCACGTCCGCGAAGCTGAGCAGCACCATCTCCACGAGCGCCTTCTGGTCATGCTGCCGGTCACCGAAGCGCTGCTCGCCCAGGTGCGTCGGCTGGAACACGCTCACCGCCTCCCCGCCTGCCACGCCGCCGTGCTCGTTGTACAGTTCCCTGAGCTTCTCAGAGTACTCGTTGTGTAGGGAGACGAAGACCACCGCCTTGCGTTTCGCCGGCAGTGCCGGCGGCGTGGTGTTGGCTCTGGGCACTGCAGGCACGCCGACGCTGGGCAGGACGTTCTCCTGCTGCGCACACGTGAGGATCTGGGCGAAGAACTCGTCGGTGGAGATTGCCGCCCACTTGAAGACGCGCACCTGCATGCCGACGCGCTCGTCCGCCTGGGCGAAGTACGAGCCGTGGTAGCTAAGGATGCAAGCGGTAGCCCGCATAACTCGCATATAGGCTTAGGACTTGTTTGATACGGTTTATAGTAGCTTCGTGAAGTTGTTGTGAGTTGTTTTTTTGTCAAACACTTCTTTTTAAAACAACACCTATAAAACTGTTTTTCTACTTCCCCTCTCGTAAAGATATGAAGTGGGATGAAGCTAAAAATAGTAGCTTATCATAGCTCTCTCTTCCTTTCTCTCTTATATCCATACATAAAGTTGTTGGTGAAGCTGTTTTGCTAAACACTTTTTCTAAAATATTTCAGCTTCACCTCTAAAAAAAAGCAGAACTGTGCCAAATAGACCCTTAATTTTATGAGTTGCCGTTTAAACATGTAAAAATTAAGTTTATATGTGGATTCACGGGTTAGCCCAGTTAGATTCCTAGTGTTACCGCGTCATCATGCCCCACACCGTGTTGCTGGGGTGGAAGAGGTAGCGGCCGAGGTGGTGGAACACGGCGTCGCGGCGCGGCGCGGGAACATGCGCGCCAGCTCCCGCTCCTGCCGCGGGAGCAGGAACAGGCCCGGCACGAAGTAGCTGTCGGACTGGTACACCAGCCAGGGCACGCGCGCCAGCTCCGCCTGCACGTCGTCGCAGAAGAAGAGCTTGTCCTGGAGGTAGTAGTTGCGCGCGCGTAGGCGGGGGTGCCCGGGGCGCAGAGGCGGTGGAGGCCAGGGACTCGTACCGGCGGAGGGCGGAGACGAGGTGGGGCGAGAGCGCGTGCAGCGACGCCTGGCGGTACAGCGAGGCTCGGTACCGGCTGAGGCAGGAGCTGCCCGGCGAGAGGAGACCGCCCAGGAGCCGGTCGCCGGGGTTCGGCACCGTCGCCAACGGGATGCCGCCCTTGTCAGACACTGCATGCATGCCGCGCACAGAGAAAAAGTAAGCGCTGATGCGACAGATGCCGCCCTTGTCAGACACTGCATGCATGCCGAGACCCATGTTTTGGAAGAAGGCGTCCACCGGGTCTCGAAGAGGACGGCGGCCGTGAACAGGACGGCCGCCACGCTCGTCGCAGTCACCAGCACCGTCGGCCTCTTTCCGCCGAGCTGCCAGCGAGCCACCATGCTGCCACTGCCACGAATGGGCCTCTGGTCCACCAGGGACGGACGTGTGGTTCCGGCAGTTCTGAGCTCAGCTCATTGCCGCGGCGAGCGGCCAAGCCATCAGCTTTTTGCTTAAAGTGCGACGACGACGATAGTTTGCAGCTTCATGACGCAAGGTGGAGGTGGTGCCGCACGCTAAGTGAAACAGGCAGGGTTGCAGGGTCAATGCTTCGATCGTGGAGCTGTAAAGTTACGCTATCTGATCGTAAAGTTACAAATTGATGTATTTATACAATAAAAAATGAATGAAATATGCATAATAACAAGAAAATTAAGTTGACAACGTTTAGAGACCCGTTTTTATAAATTTAATGTTTGAAGTCCCAAATATACGAAGCGTGTTGTTTAGAGTCCCAAATTTGCAGTCTCGATGGCTAGAGGTGGGAAGTTTGGGGGATCAAGTGCTCTTCATCAGTTCATACTGCTCCAGGACCGTTAGGGCATCAGGTCATGACGACTACCTGAATGGGAATCAGATATACTTCATCAACAGTCTTCTACTACTTTGGTTCTTTCGGCTACATATTAAAAACAATCGACCTTATTGTGGCGTTTATGATACATCCTACTTCTTTGGTTGAACGGCATATTAGTACTGAATTAGTGGCAGGGGCGTCGTGGTTCTTCCCATAATGATCTGTCCAACCTCTGTTATTAGCATCGCCTTAATTAATAATGTACAATGTATGGCCTATGATATACATATACTCCTGTAGTCCTGTATATTAGTTCAGGGCTTTAGTTCTGGATATTTTTTAGCACAGGACTAAAGAAAGATCTAGTTCCGGTTGAAGCCACCAACCAAAACTAAATCTCTTTATTCAACAACTATAGATCAGCAGCTTTTAAAGGAGATGACATGAGGGGAGCCTTTAGTCCCGGTCGATGGATATATCCGGGACTAAAGGTTCTATTGCCCTTTTATTTCGTTTTGTGGCTACAATAATAACTAGAGGTTAATCCTTTAGTCTCGATGGAATATACTAACGGGATTAAAAGTCCTTACTATACATAGCTACTCTTCTTCAACAGTCTCCCACGTCACATATACTTAGAAATTATTTTGTTCTTTGTTTGTGCGCATATGTGTATCCGTATTCTTGCTTGGGGGGAGTGTTGATATTAAATAAGCCATGATTTATATACACAAAATACTGGTCAACAGACTCGAAAATCAAAGGAATAACAACGAAACATTATCATAGTTTATCAATAAATGGTTCCACATGTACACTAGTACAAAATAGTTCTATGGCGACGGTATGCAATAATTTCTATATGCGTTTTTTCTTAACATGCACTAGTAGAAATCAAACGGTTCCGAACCGCCTCTAGAAATCAATTTCTACATGCGGTTTTCTTAAGAAATCCACATGTAGAAATCATGTACGCGGTTTTTTTTAAGAAAGCAACATGTAGAAATCAAATATTTCTAGTGGAAGATTTCTTAAGAAACCGTCTGTAGAAATGAGATTTTTACAGGCGGTTTCTTAAGAAATCCGCCACTAGAAATGATTGGACACTGATTTTTTGAGTTATTCAAACGACCTCGGATGAGAAAATGACCAAAATAAAAGATGTAGATCTCGAAAAGTTATGAAACTTTGTAGTTGATAACTTTTTATTTGAAATCATCTTGTCATAAAAAACTACGTTCGAATTTATCAAATTTAAAATTTAAATTTTTGTAAATAACCTCAGATGAAAAAACTTCCTAAATAAAGTTGTAGATCTTAAAAAGTTATGAAACTTTGTAGTTGAAAACTAATTGATTTGAATTCCTTTAGTGGCTAAAAAAAACTATTTACACTCGGTTTATAATATGTGGGGAACTAAAACTGAATGTAGACACAAGTGAGTTACGAGTAGAGTGATAGATGAGGGAACGCGTGAGGGTGAGGTTTTGAGTTCCAATCCTCGCGACCGTGTGGTACGCAATTTTACACGAAAAAATGCATAACTTGGAGTGGTAAAGGAGGGTACGCGCGAGGGTGAGGTTGTGGGTTCGAATCCCCGCGATCGCGTAGCACGCGATTTTACGAGATAAAATACGTTACTTGCGACTTGAGAAGGAGACGAGCTGGCGGCTTGCAATTTTTCCACGTAGAGCATTGATCTTGCTCATTGAAAAGAATTTTGTTAAGAAGGTTGTGGAGCATATTTTTCATGTAGTGTTTTTATTTTTGTTGACATAGAATAATTGCTTCGTCTTTCCTAAGAGTGAGAATGGGAACAAACGAAGTAAAATAGCCTCCATAAAACCATTAGCCTGAAGCAAAGTAGTTCATGGTCAAATGCCTACAACTTTTGTTTCATAATATTTATCAAATTCAATTGGTTTATCAAATACATGGTCAGGAAAGAGATATTTAGTACACAGCTAGATGCAAAGTTCCGTTAAGTGTCTGAACTAATGTGATCCTTCCCTTTCTCTTAGCTCTGCATGTAAGCAACATAGTAAACCTTAATAAAATTTGTATGAATTGGTTGAACTAATGTGACATGCAAGGTGTTAACTTTTTATTTTTGATTTTTAATAAGTATGCTGACAATGTGATCAGATGTGTGAAGCTTGTGCATGAAATTTATTGATTATTATTTGCGCTCTTTAATTATCAAAATGCCATATTTTTATTCACAAGTATATTTGTGATGTTTATATTTTTCTTGTTCAATGACATGTATATTTGATCTTTTCATGTCCGGTACTACATGCAGCTAGTCTGCTACTACATGCTTCATTCATCCTAAATTATAAGACATTTCAAAAATTTTGGAGAGTCAAAATATCTCAAACCTGAATAAACTTATATGATAATATAACAACGTTTATGATATCAACTAAGTATAATTAGTTTTTTCATCAATTATATTTTCATAGTATATCTATTTAATGTCATAAATCTTTATAATTTTCTCTATAACTTTCGTGAAACTTTAGATGCTTAAAATTTTTGGAATGCCTAATAATTTTAAATTGATGGTGTAGAAGGGTATAAATGTTATTTTAGCTGTCACTTAACACCAAGTGCTTTAAATAGATGATAGAGCCATTTACTGAAGGAAATTTCAAGTTAGTGCGAGATAGAAGTTCAAAAATTTTTGTGCTTTATACGTTAGAGTGATTTGTTTTGGTGCAAAATAAATAATTATATCTTTTAGTAATAGTCACATTTTGTCTGGACACACTAACCAAACCAAATTTAATCACTCAAGTTGTAGTGAAAAATGTACCATAAGCAGAGATAATATCTTGAGGAACATTTGGATGTAATGACGAAAAGCTCAAATGTTTTCTACTGCGTCCTTGAAGAGCGTTTGCATTTACATTTTAAATGGATATTCAGAGGTTTTATTCATCTGTCAGTTACAAATTATAAACCAATCACATCATGTCATAGGCCTCAACAAAGGCTACTTTAATATATCTTTCTGTCATGTCAAACCATGTCTTGGTTCCTCAGCAATAACTGCTTTAGTGGGTCTTCTTGTCGAGCACTGAGCTTGTGACGCTATCGAGTACAAATGCCTTGAAGCAAAAGCAGCACCTGTATTAAGAACAGTTAAAGTAATGAAATGGATTATGAACTTGCACAACTCGATAATTAAGAACTGAATTTATTTGTACCTAAAAACTAGGAAGATGAACTCTTTGCACCTTCACATACTTTGTCCAAATGAATGTAATAGAATGTAGCATAACAAGTGTATCTTGAACACTATTGATTAGTACCAGTTCTCGGGCATGGTTTTGGACAATGCAAAGATGACGAAACCAATGATGGATATTTGTTTGAACCAAATTTTGGATTGAGACCGAGAGGAGGCAGAAGAGTCATCGCTTGAAGTCAGCTGAAGTACCGGTGCCTGTTATGTGTCGTCGATGCTGCTTGGACGAGGATGCGCGCAGATGCTGCCGTCTGGTTTCCCTTGGTTACTTGGTGCTTGCCCACTAGGAGTAAGTACTAATAGTACAATTGGTGGAAATGCCTCCAAAAAACATATGTGCATTATTTCTTTATAATAAAGTACCTATAACTTAATCAAATATATTATTACAGATTTACTTGAGGAATTTCATAGTAAGAACTTTAAAATAGGGATTCTAAACAGGCTCTAAAACTATTAATGTTTATTACACCAAACAACAATAAGCATATTATAAAATATATATCTCATAAGACAACAAATATGATGATACACCAAATAGCTCGCATGTGAATTTATTACATTCCAATCTTTTTTAACCAAATTTATTCCAATTTTTTGGCAGCTAGTTTCTATTTAGAAAATATAGTGTGTTTTTAACTACATCAAAATTTGTTAAATTTCATAAAAATTAGTAAACCAATAAATCAATCTTTTCAGTGCATGCAAGCAATGATTATGTACTGAACATTGTGACATGTTTATGTGTTTATGTACTCCCTCCGTCCCAAAATATCGGTCAATTTCGCTTCCTGAGAAATAATTTTAACAAAATATATATTGAAAATATTAATATTTATGGGATATAATTAGTATCATTAAAAAGATCTTTGAATTTAATTTTTTAAAATTAATTTAGAGATACAAATATTACATGTATTTTCTATAAATTGAATCAAGTTTGTGGCACGAACACTGAAACGACAAATATTATGGCATGGAGGAGGAGGGAGTAGGCTCTTCGGATGAGTTTTTCAATGTGGCGATACACCACTCAAGTTTCTTTTGTGGAATTAGGGAGAACATGTATATATATATATGAATAGGGAAATCGGGCGCATGTTGAGAATATATTTTTTTAAAGGACAACAAGAGTTTTTCCTATTCCGAGATCGTCCAGTTCAAAAGGATCATAGCCTAGGGCCTCCCAATCTAATGACGAACTTCTTTGTTTTGGGTTCCAATCGATTGGCAAAAATATTGGTGAGCAACTCTTTCCATTCATCGCTAAGAATAGTACCAATTCCATTCACGCGAGCGTTCACTCGATTCATGTCCGGTGATGAGTTGCATTGATGGATCCAACTATGTTTTAGATCGAAAAGTTAATTATGAATCCACAATCGAATGTAAAAAAATGTTCTAAAAATTTTAATTTAGAAGAAGGCTAAGAAATTGAACAAATTCTAAGTGACTTATTAGGCCGTGGTTTTCTTATGTACTGGAGTACACCAAAACGATAATGAATACTACCTTCATTTGGCATCAACATATAAATCGCACAACCATGTGATTGGAGTGGGAAAAAAAAGAATGCGAGAAACGAGACGGACCTCGTGGTGGTGTCGGAATTCGTGGGGGATGTCGGAGATGGCCGGAAGAGCTCGTCGGAATTTAGTAGATGCGAAACTTCGGTTTCAGATCTACGGAGTTACGGATGGCGGCTGCGAAAACGGGTCGTACTTTTGGATCCCTTGCGTCGAGGTGAACCCAGGCATATATATATTGTTAGGGTTTGAAAAAGATGGGAAAACGAGATATTTTATTAATTTCGGGATTAAAATAATTCTAGAAAAGTCTAGAATTGCTATTTAAGCCACGAAAAATACTCCGAAAGCTCTAAAAATTTGGGGAAAATTCTCGAAGATACTTTAGAACATGATGAAATCAAATAAAGTATTTGGAGGTCATGAAAAAGTATTTTGAAGCATATAAAAATTAGAATATGCCCACAGATAAATAGGAAAAAGATCCGGAAAAAGGCAGAAAAATTCTCGAAAAGAATTTAGGACATTTTGATCAATGATGAACTCAAGGGAATGAGTTAGATCAAGAGAAAAAGGATTTTAGGAATATCCAAAAGAAAGATTAAGATCGATAGATCGGGAATTTGATTATAGAAAAGACAAAGACGAGCCAGAGACCGAAAAACGACTTACTACACGCGTTTTGTAAATTTTATACACTCACATACACCAAGACAAGCAACAAGCAAACATCACAACAATCAAAGCCTATAAAATTGATTTAGAAAAGTTTATAAATTCACTTTTCCTATACTAAATTTGTGCAAACTTGAACTAATCTTGGAAAAATTTATATCAACATTGGAAATATTTATTTTATTTAGTGTTTTCTAAGCACAACCCAGAATCAGAAATTTTGGGGTGTGACAATTAAAAACCGCTATAATGAAACAAAGAAACAAAACTATTGATAACAAAATTAATAAAAAACTACGAATGTTATAGTAGAAATTTTTAGCTTCCCACGTTATTTACGTGTGTAAGCTTAGTTCATTGTTTTTTTTTACAGTAAAGTAACCTCTTAGACTGAATGCTGTATTTATTCCTCACATTTAATCATAGCATATATAACGAGAAACTGGTGCCTGATGGTGTGGCTTCCTAATTAACCGCCGATGTAAAAAAAAGAGTACTAGCTCATCATTCCACCAACTGCACACCCTGCGGGAAGTCCTCGCAGTGTCGGATGTACCGCACCCTCCTGCCGGCGTCACCTTTTGCTTTGGCCCGGCAATCGTAGTTCAGCGCCGCATGGAAGCACGGCTCGATGGTAGCGGCGCGCCGGCACGGCGGGTCGGGCGCCTTCTTGTCGACGGGGTTGGCAAGCACGAAAGGTCTGATCCCCGCCAGCCCCTGCCCGACGTACCCAAACGTGGAGACGGCGGAGGTGACCACCGCGTCCGAGAAGCTGAGCAGCACCATCTCCGACAGCGCCTTCTGGTTGTGCTGCTGCTCGCCGGATTGCTGCTTTCCCAGGTGCGTGGGCTGGTACACGCTCACCGCCTCCCCGCCCGCCGCTCCTCCGTGCTGCTCGTGGTACAGGTCCCTGAGCTTCTCCGAGTACTCGCCGTGCAGGGACACGACGAGCACGGCCTTCTGTTTCGTCGTCGTCCTCGTCCCACCAGGCTGCTGGGCGCCGGCGCCTTTGGCCGCCGCGGGCACGGGCAGTATGTCCTCGCTCTGCGTGCAGTTGACCATCTGGGCGAAGTGGTCGTCGATGGAGATGGGCGCCCAGTAGAACCTGCGCACCTGGATGCCGACGCGCTCGTCCGCCTGCGCGAAGTACGAGTCGTGGTACCGTGTCACCATGCCCCACACCGTATTGCTCGGGTGGAGCAGGTAGCGGCCGAGGTGGTGGAACACGAGGTCACGGCGCGGGAACATGCGCGACAGCTCCGCCTCGTGCCGCGGCATCAGGAACAAGCCCGGCACGAAGTAGTTGTCGGAGCGGAACACGAGCCACGGCACGGTCCCGAGCTGCGCCTGCACGTCGTCGCAGAAGAAGAGCTGGTCGTGGTACCGGTTGTCCTTGATGTAGTCGTACCGCAGGTGCACGTACGACCACGGCAGCATGCCGGGGTCCTCGCCGCGCCTCAGCACGGAGCCGAGGCTGTCGTGGTGCCACCAGTCGGTGAGCTTCTCGATGCCACGGATGGGGAAGCTGTTGTCGCCGTCCGTCGGCAGGATCCACGTGGATCCGCTGCCCGGGAACGGCTCGCAGAAGAGGTCGTCCAGCTCGTCGGTGCTGCTGTGGAGGAGGAGGACGCGGTCGGTGAGCAGCGCGTAGAGGAAGGTGGAGGTGATGGTGAGCATGCGGTTGCCGAGGCCCTCGCATGGGGTCCAAACGGCGTAGCTGCACGATGACCCGGCGGGGTCGGCGGCGGCGGAGGCGTTCGCGCGCAGGAGCTCGACGGCGCGCGCGTAGGCTGGGGTGCCCGGGCCGCAGCGGCGGTGCAGCGCCTCGTAGCGCCGGAGCTTGGAGACGAGGTAGGAGGAAATGGCGTGCGGTGAGGGCCGGCGGTACTGCGCGGCGCTGTAGCGGCTGAGGCAGGAGCTGTCGTCGAAGTCCGGCGAGAGGAGGCCGCCCAGCAGCCGGTCGCTGGGATCCGGCACCGTCGCCAATGGACTGCCGCCGCCGGTGCCTTGGTCGGACGACACTGCCATGCATATGCATGCATGCATTAGACAAGCAGGTGATCCTTAAAAGCAACGATTATAGTAAGCAGCAACCATGCACGAGCACACATGTAGTATTTTGAAATTGCTGACATGGATACGACGATTATACATGCATGTGATTGCATGCATGCTAAGAATAATAACAAGAAATTTGACCAATAAGCTAGCGAGTCATGCATATGCATGCAGCATGCATGCATGACACGCCGTGTGCCCGTGTGGGAGAGTATGTAGTACACAGTACATACGTACCGGCTCTGAGGACGACGCGTACTCCGGCCGAGACCCATGTACTGTTGGCGCCCGAGGGCGTAAGCCGGAAGCCGAAGAGGACGGCGGCCAGGAGCAGCGGCGCAAACACGGTCACGGCGATCACAAGAGCCGGCGCCGCTTGGCACCACCGCCGTCGCGCCGTCAATCCACGCCACGGTGACGACGTGTGAGACCTCATCGTCGCCTTCTTCGGATCCATGGCTAGCTAGCTCGATCTCGATTTGGCTGCCTGCCTATAGCTAGCTAGGACTAGCAAGAACGACGACAAAACTCTGCTGGGGGCTAGCTCGATCTGCCGCCCCGCGCGGCTTACTGCATGCATGCTGATAGTGATAGCTAGCGATGGGTGTGGACGCGTGGTGGTAGTTAAGCAAGCGCGCGCGATAGGTTGCAGTTGCAGACTTGCAGCTCGAAGACGCAACAACAAGTAGCACACAGGCTGGCTGGGTCAATGCTTCGACGATCGTGCCAAAGTCCATGGCGCTAGCCTAGCCAGTCATCAGGGAAAGGGAACGAAGGGAGGAGTACGTCGCAATTTGACCTTTCAGCAAAGAGGCACGGAGACCGGCCTCTTGCATGGTCGTTTTAGAGGAAGATCGAGCGAGATTGATATCGATCGATGAACAGATCGTCTTCAGAAAAGAAATCCAGGCTCGATAATAAGAAGCAAACACCTTTGCTGAACTCGCACGGCTAGCTTTTAGCCTTTAAACTTCACGTAGACGTAGCCACATCACTACGGCCTGGAATATCACCATAGTTTATCTAACTAGCCAAATGGGTCATGCGCACGAACGCCATGCAAATACGGAGTGTATAGTGTACTATATTTACATTGATTGTATTTCGTTCTCTCTTCACTGCATCCATCCGCACGAACTCCACATGTGCATGCGTGGCCATGCATACAATTTCTTTAATCATTCTCAATAAAGAAAATTGTTTGTCCAAAGTCTCTCACGAATTGTTTAGCTCATTGGCCTCTTTAGAATTCAAATTTTTTGGATCACCTTGTACCACTGGCGATGTGTTGATTCATGTGTACTACCCATGCCACGCTCTAACATGCTATTATCAATCATTATATATATGACCATATTTATTTCCACTTGTGACCAGTTTCTTGAAGAAAAAAAACAAATATTGTTAATTTCTCTATTATATATGACCTTCTTATGCATATAGTGTTGGAATTTATATGGGTTTGGCCCAATAACAAATTCAGAAATTCCTAATAAATCTCAAAGGCCCATACATGAAAGGAAGAGAGGATGTGAGAACTATTTAGTACCACATTGCTTGTGGAAGTAGAAGTATTGGTTGGACCGGACTATATAATGAGACTATCGGTCACACCAATATATCATAAAATTAAGAGCTAGAGTTTCTACCTCTTCTCGTTGTTGCGCCACTGTAGCTACTCCAGTCCGATCGTCGGCGTGCACCGGCGACCGGGCGAGCAGGTCTCCGGAACCCTCGTCTTCGTGATCCTGCAGCGGGAGAATGTGAATAAGGTTTTTGGGAAGAGCTCTTCGCGCGACTGCTTCCAATCTTTACGACGGGTCGTCTTCCGTCCAAGTCAGGCGGTGCTACGTCCCGGCGTATTCGTCGTCAGTTGAACCGAAGTCTTCCGTCGCCGTTGATCGACATCAACGACATCGTCTTCAACAACCTGAACGTCGCTCCATCGACACCCGCATCTTCGCCATCTTCACCGCAATCTACTACTCCTACAACTAGCAGGTATAAACCTTGTGATCTAATCTTGTCGTTCATACTATCCAATCTATCTAGTAAACAAGCTATGTCTATGCTAGTTAACTTGAACATGCTATGTGATATGTGGTTTAATCATGTTAGTATGCAGTACATGCTTATTCTAGTTAATCAATCTGTCATGATTTATATTCTGGTATTAATCTAGAAATTGTCATATTATTTAACAATCCAAAAACCTTATTGTAGATTTCCAGAATTATCTATGGCTAGTTTTGTTGACGCGTTGAAGCCAGAAAAGTTTACTGGTGCAAACTTTAAGAGGTGGTCCGTCAGGGTCACAGATTAGCTTACTGTCATGAATGTTTTCTGGGTCAAAGATGGCTTGCCCGAGGGTAATATCTCTGATGAAGATCAGAGAAAATACCAGGAAGCTAATAAGATCTTTATGGGAGTTGTGCGTATTGTGGTGTCGGATCATATCTATGATGCCCTCATGCACTATGGAGATGCACAGTCTCTGTGGAACTATCTGAACTCCACCTATGGAGCTTTGGATGCATGCAAAGAGCTATATCTCATGGAGAGCTTCCGTGACTATAAGATGGTTGATAACAAATCTATAGTCGAGCAAGCTCATGAGGTGCAGCGTATGGCTAAGGAACTTGAGCTCCTTACGTGTGTTTTACCCGATGAATTTTTGGATGGTTGCATTATTGCAAAGTTGCCTTCTTCATGGAGGATCTTCTTCACAAGTCTTAAACACAAGAGACAGAAAATATCAGTTGAAAACCTGATAGCATCTCTTGATGTTGAAGAGAAGGCTCGGGCTAAAGACAACACTGAGAAGGAGAACGAGGATAGAGCTAGTGCCCACTTTGTCTAGAGAAACCATGGCAAGAACAAAGTAAAGGTTAAGTTTTTCAATGCCAAATCAACTACTCCCTTCAAGAAGAAGAAGAAAGACAAAGCTGAGATGCCTTGCTTCACCTGTGGAGAGCTTGGTCATTTTGCTAAAGATTGTCCGGAACGAGCGGACCAAAAAGAGAAAAAGAAGGTCAATCTCGTGACTACTAGCAAAACTAATGACGGGTATGATAATTTCTCTACTGTACTATCAGTTTTTCAATCACCAAGTTGGTGGGTTGATACAAGTGCTAATATTCACGTGTGTGCTGATATCTCTTTGTTTTCTTCTTACCAGGGGCTCCAAGGTTCTTCCGTCCTAATGGGGAATGGGTCACATGCTTTTGTTCGTGATGTTGGCACGGTAGATCTGAAGTTTACTTCGGGAAAGATCGTGCAATTGAAGAACGTGCAGCATGTCCCTATTATTCGCAAGAACCTTGTTAGCGTATCCCTTCTTTTGAGAGATGGGTTTAAAGTAGTATTAGAGTCCAATAAAGTAGTTATGTCCAAGCATGGGCAATTTATTGGTAAATGCTATGAATGCGGAGGCGTGTTCCGTTTATCTTTGGCAGATTTTAGTAATAAGTCAGTTAATCATATTTGTGGCACCATTAATGATAATTCAAGTGTTTGGCATTCTCGTTTATGTCATGTGAATTTTGGCTTGATGTCGCGTTTATCTAGCTTGAGTTTAATTCCATATTTCACTATTGTCAAAGGTTCTAAGTGCCATAGTTGTGTGCAATCAAAGCAACCTCGAAAGCCTCATAAGACAGCGGAGGAGAGAAACTTGGCGCCTCTTGAACTCATACATTCTGATCTTTGCGAGATGAATGGTGTGTTGACAAAAGGTGAAAAGAAATATTTCATGACTTTAATTGATGATGCAACTAGATTTTGCTATATTTACTTGCTGAAAAACTAAAGATGAATCACTAGACTACATTAAAATCTATAAGGCTGAAGTTGAAAATCAGTTAGACAGAAAGATTAAACATCTAAGGTCTGATTGTGGTGGTGAATATTTTTCTATACTATTTGATGAGTTCTGTGCGGAACATGACATTATTCATGAGAGGATAGCTTCCTATTCACCCGAATCAAACGGGATTGCCGAGAGGAAAAACCGCACGTTGACTGACTTGGTGAACGTCATGTTAGACACTGCTGAACTATCTAAGGCATGGTGGGGGGAAGCTTTATTGACTGCGAGTCATGTCCTGAATAGAATTCCAAACAGAAATAAAGAAACAACTCCATATGAGATTTGGGTTGGTAGGAAACCATCACTTTCATACTTGCGCACGTGGAGATGTTTGGCGAAAGTCAATGTTCCAATTTCTAAGAAGCGTAAGCTTGGGCCGAAGACTGTGGACTGTGTCTTTCTAGGATATGCTCACCATAGCATTGCTTATAGATTTTTAGTAGTAAAATCCGAGGTTCCTGATATGAATGTAGATACAATCTTTGAATCTCGTGATGCTATATTTTTTGAGAATATATTTCCTATGAAATATATGCATAGCAATGTTAAATTTTCTACTGAATTAGCTTCTGATTTTACTATACCTACCGAGCATCCTGTTGAGTCTTTTGAACAACCACTTAAAGAAGTCTTAGAGGAGGATGACAATGAAGTTCCCGTGAGGAACAAGAGACAAAGGATTGCAAAATCTTTTGGTGATGATTTCATTTTGTACCTTGTGGACGATACTCCCACTTCTATCACAGAGGCATATGCATCACCAGATGCAGATGATTGGAAAGAAGCCGTTCGTAGCGAGATAGACTCAATTCTTTCTAATGTAAATTGGGAGTTATCTGAGTTGCCATTTGGTTCTAAACCCATTGGTTGTAAGTGGGTGTTCAAGAAGAAGCTTAGACCTAATGGTACTATTGATAAGTATAAGGCTCAGCTTGTGGCTAAGGGTTATACCCAGAAGGAAGGCGAGGATTTCTTTGATACTTATTCACCTGTTGCTAGAATGACCACTATTCGAGTTCTACTTTCCCTGGCTACCTCATATGGTCTTCTCGTTCATCAAATGGACGTGAAGACAGCTTTTCTTAATGGAGAGTTGGATGAGGAGATTTATATGGATCAGCCTGATGGGTTTGTAGTAAAAGGTGAAGAGCAAAAGGTGTGTAAGTTATTGAAATCATTGTATGGCTTGAAACAAGCACCTAAACAATGACATGAGAAGTTTGACACTACTTTAACTAGTGCGGGCTTTGCTGTTAATGAGGCTGATAGGTGTGTATACTATTGACATGGTGGGGACCAATCTGTTATTCTATGCTTATATGTTGATGATATTTTAATCTTTGGAACAAGTATTGATGTCATAAATGAAGTCAAGTCTTTTCTGTTAAAGAGTTTTGACATGAAAGATTTAGGAGAAGCTGATGTAATTTTAAATATCAAGCTGATTAAGGAAGAGAGTGGGATTACTTTGTCGCAATCACACTATGTTGAGAAGCTTTTAAGCCGATTTGGCTTTATGGATAACAAGCCTTCTCTAGCACCTTATGATCCTAGTGTGACACTAAGAAAGAACAAAAAGAGTGCTAAAGATCAGTTGAGATATTCTCAAATTATCGGTTCACTCATGTATCTAGCTAGCGCAACCAGACCAGATATCTCTTTTGCTGTGTGCAAATTGAGTAGGTACATGTCCATTCCGGGTGATAATCATTGGAATGCACTTGAAAGGATCTTGCGCTATCTTAAAGGTACAATGAGTTTTGGGATTCACTATTCTGGGCACCCAGCTGTGCTAGAGGGATATAGTGATGTGAACTGAATTTCTGATATTGATTAAATCTATGCCACTAGTGGATATGTTTTTACTCTTGGAGGTGGTGCAGTGTCATAGAGGTCTTGTAAACAGACTATTTTGACTAAGTCAACCATGGAAGCAGAACTTACTGCTTTAAATACAGTATCTGCAGAGGCAGAGTGGCTGTGTGAGCTCTTGTGTGACCTGCCGGTGGTTGAAAAACCAATACTGGCTATCCTTATGAACTGTGATAATCAAACAGTGATCACTAAAGTGAATAGTGCAAAGGATAATGCGAAGTCAACAAGACACGTTAAAAGATGTTTGAAGTCTGTCAGGAAGCTGAAAAATTCCGGAATAATAACTGTGGCTTATGTCCAAACCGACAAAAACCTGGCAGATCCCTTTACTAAAGGGCTATCACGGAATGTGATAGAAATTGCATCAAGGGAGATGGATATGAGACCCATGTGAGTTTGCAGTAGTAGTAACCCAACATTTTTTGTCGGAGATCCCGTGACTAAGGATCTGAGAAAAACAAGCTATTGATAAACTGAGGAGAGTATAACTATAAACCCTCTCTAAGTGAAGATGCAAATACTCTCAAAGCATTGAGGCACTGCATGGTAGGTTGACTAAATACCTTAATATGTTCTATTGGCTTTCATTAGTGAAGATGTTGTCCTGCAGAGCATTCTTGAAAGAATATACCTATATGAGTTCGACTGTTAAAACATCGCAGTTTATGAGACTTGGGTAGTCTCTAGTAAAGTCATTAAGAGACCACGGAGTATGACGTATATGCTCAACCCACGGAGTAAGGCTATTGGTGGTCAGGTACTAGTTTGGCTTTGGGTAAAGCTCATTCGCACAAAACTTGCAATTCAAGGCGTAGTCCATTGTTCAAGTTGTGGATGAGTGTAACTTGAGGTTCTAGGCGGAAGTTCAACTTCACAGTCTCTGCCGAAACACTGGTATATCAAACAGGAGCGAGAACAGAAAATCTCTAAATGGGTATTTGAGATCTGGTGGGGGATTGTTGGAATTTATATGGGCTTGGCCCAATAACAAATTCAGAAATTCCTAATAAATCTCAAAGGTCCATGCATGAAAGCAAGAGGGGATGTGGGAACTATTTAGTACCACATTGCTTGTGGAAGTAGAGGTATTGGTTGGACCGGACCATATAATGAGACTATCGGTCACACCAATATATCATAAAATTAAGAGTTAGAGTTTCTACCTCTTCTCGCTGTTGCGCCACCGTAGCTACTCCAGTCCGATCGTCGGCGTGCACCGGCGACCGGGCGAGCAGGTCTCCGGAACCCTCGTCTTCGTGATCCTGCAGCGGGAGAAGGCGAATAAGGTTTTTGGGAAGCGCTCTTCGCGCAACTGCTCCCAATCTTTACGATGGGTCGTCTTCCGTCCAAGTCAGGTGACGCTACGTCCCGGCGTATTCGTCTTCAGCTGAACCGAAGTCTTCCGCCGCCGCTGATCGACATCAACGACATCGACATCGTTTTCAACAACCTGAACATCGCTCCATCGACACCCGCATCTTCGCCATCTTCACCGCAATCTACTACTCCTACAACTAGCAGGTATAAACCTTGTGATCTAATCTTGTCGTTCATACTATCCAATCTATCTAGTAAACAAGCTATGTCTATGCTAGTTAACTTGAACATGCTATGTGATATGTGGTTTAATCTAGAAATTGTCATATTATTTAACATATAGCACCATCACACATGTGATATTTGAGTTACGATTGCTATTATTGACACAATATGTTTGGGTCTTTCTCATTTGTCCATGTCAATAAAAATAAATGTTTTAGGCCGATAGTTTCACTTATTAATACCTTGCTTTTTTATTTAGGTACTTTTTTCACATATGAAAATTACTTTTTCCACAAATTTTAGTTTTCAGTTTAGCTATTGACCTAATTTATATGAACTATTTTTTCTTTATGTTCATTTGAAAATCAAAGTGTTAACTTTTTATAATTTTATTAAACCTTTTTGCTTTTAGCAAATATGTTTTATATGAATCTATACTTAGTTTTTCTTTTCTTTTCAACTTGTATGACAGTCAAATTATAGCTTTTTCCTTAATCTATTTATTATTTTGAATTTTATTTTCTATTAATTGTATCAGACATAAATTTTCTTTGTTAATCTATGTCATCAAAACATCATAAATGATTAAAAATCTAACAACATAGGTAATTCTTTTTTAGTTAGTCCCATAACTGTATCAAGTGTTGACATTTTGACTAATCTAAGACGTTATATCATCATAAAATCCAAGGATGGACACTTTTCTTCTTCCCGATTTTGGATTGATCTTGTAATTGTACTAGAAATGGACTCTTTGATTTAATGTTAACTATTAGACCTTCATAAAATCCAAAAATTTAGTCTTTAATATTATAATCTTATAGTTATATTAGGCATGGACCTTTGGTTTAGTCTAAGCTGATAGATTATCATGAAATCCAACGGTCTACTATGTATTTTTTCGATTGATCTCATGTTTTTTAAGCCATGATGAATTTTTTTGTTGGACAAATACTAAAGATAATAAGCTTGTTGTTGTGGATTACAAATTGACCTTCCTACCTCATGTCACCTTCTATACCAAGTTGATGATCAAGTCGATAAGATTCTTTGAGAACTTCCCACACAATGCAATGGAAAGCTACACTTTTTTTTTAACAAACTAAGCATGGGAGTTGTAGATTATATTGATCAAGAAAAAGGTTTAAATTGGGCAAACAACAACCTTGGAAAAATTAACAATGGATAAACACCATCTATCATAAC
Organism: Microstegium vimineum; assembly: GCA_022036555.1. NCBI lineage: Eukaryota > Viridiplantae > Streptophyta > Magnoliopsida > Poales > Poaceae > Microstegium > Microstegium vimineum. The sequence goes on along the minus strand of CM039140.1, from coordinate 4,150,950 downwards.
TAGCTGAGACAAGTCAAGTACCAACAATACGCTTGCGCCAACAACACTGAACACAAAACCTAACGAAGAGGCAAAAAAACATCAAACAGTAAGTCCAAGAAGGCATGACTTTTTAAGCTATGAGTGGCTTGACAGCAATATTTTTAAGATGGTTTGCATGGTTTTGAATTGCATCTTTGTTAAGCTTCTCCTCGTTCCCAATAATACCCTAGGCGGGCACATCGACGAAGCAAAGATCATCGTAGGATTTACATCGACGTCTTGTTGTGGTGGTCCGTAGCAAATATGAGTTGTATAGGTGGACATGTAAGCTCCTCACCCTTCCTAGATGTGTTGTCCAGAGAAGATGATGCCTCTAGTAGGAGACCCTTAATCATACATGGCTCTTATGTCTTGACCGCTGTCATAGAAAAGGTTGATGGTTAGTATGTCTTCAATTGTGATGAGATAGATAGGGTCCTCAATTGTCACATCTGTATCTGATGCATCTTCTTCGTCATCAAATACATATCCTCCACTAGAGCAACATAGGTTACCCATGTGATAGAATGTCTGTTTGATCATGTGAACAGTGGAGGTCGTAGAGACCACCTCAAGGGCATGCTCCATGGACATCTTTTGGTGAAGTTTTTTTGTCAAGCATCATTTTGTGCGTTTCTCTGTGAATTTCCTTAACAGGTATACTTATGGTCACATCTTGTATGAAGGAATCAGCAGTGTTCACACACTAGTGCAAGCTGCGCGCTAGAAGCGAGAATCAATAATGTCCAGAAGCGCCAAATTGGAGGACCGTAGAGCTCAACAACGCCATTGCCAACAATGAAAGTATACTTCCCATGTGGCTCTATATGGTTGGTCAGCCACGGTAGCCACAACTTGATTGCAGCGCATCGCTTCCTCGTGAGGCAGAGACCAAATGCAATCAAGTGCACCATTTCTTTCTCTTTTTTTTGAAAGAACATTGGGGACTAAATTTTTAAAGTAAATAAACGCTAGACTATTAGAGATCTAGCTCTTGTGTATCTAGGTACAAACACAGTGTATGAGGTTGCATGACACGGGGACTCTTTTCTTGATAGTATTGCTTTCTAAATTTGTATGTGTGCAGATTGCAACACGGAGACGCCTAAATGAGGTTACAGAAACGTATATAAGGTTGCATGATCCTTTACCACCAATTACCATAAATACATTCTTATTATAATTTTAGCTATTTATTTGTATCTGATATAGATTCTTTGTTCAGATATTTTCTTTGCTATTTGCATGGTAAAATCAAACTACAAATAAAGTTTTCATAATCCCTTTTTCAAATTTAGATGTATGTTAGCATATTTTTGTATGGATTCTTTAGGCTAATCTAAACATCATTATAAAATCGAGTGTGTGTGTGTGTGTGTGTGTGTGTGTGTGTGTGTTCCTAAGAGGTCTCCAAAGATCTTAGATTTAATTACAGGGTTGAATCATGAAGGTTGTAGGACAAGATACATTCTACAATAGGCCAGGCTACTTTGTTGACCTTTAGTTTAAGGTCTGCCCAGACGAATTACAGGGTCTTAATACCTAATCCTAGTCGAGAATTACAAAACCGTGGCTATTTGTCACTTGCACCTCTATACGATGAATAATTTACATGACTATTGGCCACTGCCGACATTCTTCACTAACAAACTCCTGTCATCATTTACCTGCATGAGCTACTGCCATAAGCCCTGCCGAGGACGCTGGTGTGGTATCTAGAGGCGATTGAATTTGGTCTACAAGGTCCAGTACCGTATAACTTCAACATATGTAGGCATGGCACCTTCCAACATCAGTCTCCAATGGTAATCCATGTAGCAGAGGAAGTGCTGCAAGAATGACAACTACAACAAGAATTAGCTCGTCGCATTGCTAGGAGGTTGCCTCAAGATGACTCTTGGCTTCAGTCACTATTCGCTTGACCCGCTATTTCTTGACGAGGAATCTGCAGATGTAAGAACATAATGTTTGATTTGTCGCTAACGCACTATGGATATGGTAAGCTGTATAAAAAAAGAACTAGGGCAGTTTATAGAAATGGAACTAGGGCAGTTTATACCTCGTGAGTGACGCTTCCCCTCCATCGCCTCTTTCTTTTCCTGGCAACTGTGACAAAGGAACGGGCCATCCCAGGGACGCAGCTTTCCTGGCTTTGACATGCCCTCATGTATGGATATACCTTGACCAGATTCCAAGTCAATTTGACAAATTGCACATGCAAAAAGTTTGAACATATCTCGGACAGGATATTCAGAATTAAGCCTGCATTCATCGGAAATCAAATGTCAGACATGGCATCATGATATAAAGTTTTGGATGCTTCTAGAAACCAACTCCACATTTTGATAGAACAAGCTTGTTTTCAACATTTTATGATGTCATGGCTTTCTCACAATATTACCACAATCGATAGTTTGACGAGATATTCTTTCCAACAAACATCTACTTCTATTTCGAGACATGACATGAAAACACTAAGCAGTATATGTTTTGGGGTTGTCGTAAGTCAACCATTTCAAAATTTGATTGAACATTACTTTCTATGTGTTGAGTTTGGATATTTGAAAAAATGAGTATTGTCTTGAAATATGGTTTAGTAAAAGTGTTACTTTTTCTATTGTTGACTATAAATTACTTTTGTAAGAAAAGACACTAGTAAAAGTATTGTTTTGGAGACCAGGTCAATGTCCAGAATGCCACTTACTCCCTCCATCCCAAATTATAAGACTCTCCAAGAAGTCAAAGCATCTCAAGTTTGACCAATAATTAGAGGAAACTATAAAGATTTATGCCATTAAACAGGTATATTATTAAAATATAATTGATAACGAATCTAATGATACTTAGTTGGCATCATAAATATTATTATATTGTCATATAAGTTTGGTCAAACTTGAGATATTTTGACTCCAAGATTTTTGGAATGTCTTATAATTTGGGATGGAGGGAGTATTTGTGACTACAAGAGTAATTGATTACTGTGTGAGAAACTACATGTTTGATTAAGTGTTAACATAATAGCACGCACTTAATGAAGAATAAGCATTCATTATGCCCTAACAGGAATTAAAATTTTGGAGACAAGGTATGGTATTCGGCACTATCAAACAATCTAATGTATTTTGTATTCCAGCACATACAACTTCTGCATGAAAGTAAATACTTACGCTCAAGTGGCAAGTGGCATCACGTTAGTAGCAGGAAACACCATACTTCTTTATTGTAGTAACAAGTATATTAAAACCAGTATTGAAACAGTGCCCCAGAAATGATAGTACATTTATTAATTGGAAAGCTTAAGTTTATAGTATAATTCTTTGCCATCTATTATGCATCCATAATCAAGATGAGGTAAGGGTACAAACCTCCTTGAAAGGGATGGGCATCCGTCCTCAAAGACTTCCTCCACAAAATTTAGCTCAGGATAAGTATCCTTATCAGCGAGAGACAATGAGTCAGACATTGTTTTCCTTAAAAAGAATTTTTTTAGAAGTACAAGGCCTTTTCCTGGCGTTTTTGGAGATTCTATAGTGCATTTTGGTTTCTCTGGTGGTATTATGTCAATGACAATGCAAGTTGTATCATCTCTCAATCCTTTTGATTCAACTGCTTCCTGCAAACAGTACACCAGTTAGGAACAGTACAACTGAGGATTTCAGACCTTGCCTTAGGATGGGTGGGGAAGGGTATTAGTATTGTACTTTAACAATTTGCTCAGCTGCAGCCTCAGGAGGAAGCCCTCGTGCACATCTAAAAGCTATTTCCGCAGTCAAAGCATCCCAAACACCATCGCTTGAAATAATAAGACGGCCTCCAGCATTAGACAGCTACAAGCATTGCAATGCAACATTATTTCAAAATATGATCAGGTTAAAATGAACAAAGAATCACTTCAGAGAAAATCACAGAATAATCCTCTCAGAAAAAAAAACATAACTATAGTTGCGTATAACAACAAGCAAACTTTGCAGACAAAGGAAATGAGAACGAAATCTGGCAGTCAGTTTATGAATACTGGAAATTATATGCCTAGACAAAATGATGTATCATCTGAATAGTCAGGTAACAGGTAGAGGATAGAATACAGTTTGACCTCAAACATTAGAGCTAATATACAAGGATAGGCTCATATAATGACAGAAAATTCAGATGATAATGGCAATGAGAATATCCAAACAGCACAACTTCTGGTCTTGGAATGTGATATCACTACAGTGAGAGTTTACAATTGAGTTTTCTCCAGAAATGGTGTAACGTGACTTTCCAACAGTGTACCTTAATTTGCTTCACATAAGGAACCGGAATGATAAATTCACCTACATCCTGATCGCCAATCGATCTTGAGAGGCATAGACCACCTGGCCAACATCTAAGGGGACCAATCTGGATGAATAAAAAAAGGAATTAAGGATCAAAAGAGGGTGTGAATCACATCTACAAACCAAAAGATAGGACTATAAAGGAAAACCTATGGAAGATGTCCAACATACAACAGGTATTAAAATGTTCATGCCGGTACCCACATGCAGTTTGATGCATCAGTCACATAGATTAAAATGGTAAAAAACAAGCAGAATCGAGAGTTGGTGGCTAGTTGCACAAGCATAATTTCTCAGTCAATCCAAGAGCTCCATCAGTCCATCTAGCGTGACTTAAAGCCCCACTTACCCAATGAAAATACTATACATCTAATTGCTTGCTATACACCAAATCAGTCACTGACAGGCAGCAAACTGCCAATGCCTTTTTTCAGAACAAAAAAAATACACCTTTAAAAAACAGTTACAGCCTCAGGAACTTTAACAAAAGCAGTATTAAATATTGCATCGAAAAACAGGGGAGGGGGGAGCACATTAGCTGTTTTTCAATAATAAAGAAATCTCTTTTTTTTTTGGCTACCAACTGCACAAATTATATGGAAAACTTTGGAGTGAGTGAAAAGGCAAAGAGCAACCTCAGCACCACCAACAACATTTAGCCTTCCAACTTCACCTCCGCATTCGGTTACACGACCAACCCTACAAATCAAAAAATAACAAGTGAGAAGAGCCAAACTCCTTCCCCGCTCCACAAATTCCTCACGGTGAAAAGTATAACCATCTATAGAACAACAGTACACTATGAGAAAGCAGTCTTACTCTTCTTCATTAGCGTCAAAGCGATGATCAGCAGACAAATAGTAGATGGATCCCTCAGCTTCAAGGACACAGCGTGAATCACCAACGGATGCAACAGTTACAACGGAGCCATCAATTATGGCAAGAGTCACGGTTGTTCCCGAAGAATGCGCTGAAAAATGTACAAGGAACAGGCAATCGGCTCAGCTCTTGTGCCAACTTTACTATACTGCAGGGTGTACCACCAAACCATTTACACGGTCAGTCAATTTGAAACAATCACCTAACGGCTGGCCATAGAGATGCCAGGTTGGGCAACAGATGTGCGGGTACTCTACTCAACAAGTAGTACGGCGGAGTAGTACTTGCTATAGTTGCTAGGGTGGGCACCAATCAATTAATTCCATGAATGGAAGGAATTCCCGTTACCTTTGGTTTGGAAATCCTTGTCGGTCTTGACGAACCCCGCGACGAGCGCCCTTGGGAGCGCGGCGAGCCACTCGTCCCTGCTCAGATCGGTCGGGACGCAGCCGAGCACGTTGCCGAGGAGGTGCTCCTTGGCGTACACCGCGGCGGCGCTCCCGTTGTGCCCATCGAACAGCTGCGAGAGCGAACGAGACCAAACACCGGCGCCGGCGGGGCGCGCCTTCTCAGAACAAAGCATACTACCATTCATTGGGAAGGACATGGAAGACGGGTCGAGGAGGGAGGTGGTGGTGGGGAGCGCTTACGGCGAAGGCGGAGAAAGAGGTGGACGGCGCGCCGGGGAGTCGCTCGCAGGCGGGCTTGAGCAGCGCCAAGTCCTCGCCCTTCTTCGCCCGGCAGGCCTGCCCCGCGGCGACCGAGGGCCGCGGCTCGGCGCTGCCGCCTCCCAACGCGGCCCGCTGCTCCGCCGACGCCTCCCGCTGCAGAAGGTCCCCAAGCGCCACGCTCCCGGTCCGCCGCCTCCCGCTCCGCCACGCCGACGACATCCTTCCTTAATCACAGCCAGATCCCAGCGGCGGCAGCTGTGGTAGTAGTAGATCGGCGGGTGAGCATCGCCCGCCACTCGCCTTGCTGGCGCTAGCGCGTTCGTCTGGTCTGGTCTGGTCTGGTCTGGTCTGGTCGGGGAGCACGAGCACGAGCGCGCACTAGCCTTTTCCGCCCGCCCTCTGCCTCGGCTTTTTGGGGTGGGGTGGGGAGCCTAGGAGGGTTTGGCTGGCCGGGGACCCCGCTGCTCCCCCGCTCGGCGCGTTGCGGGTTGCTTTGCGGGAGCGGCGGGGCGGCGGGGGCAAGCGAGCAACCTGTCACATGGGGGCGCTCGGTACAAGACGCGCAAATCCAGCCCGTTCCCACGCGCGCCGGCCTCTGTCTCTCTCTCTCCCCTCGACCTCCTCGAGTGAAACGAAACCAAACAAAATGAAATCCCGAAAAGCGGCACGACGGAGGGAAGCGCGGCCAATTGGCCAAATTCTAAGCGCAGGTTTGGCTGGTCGTTAAGCTGATTAATATTGTTTTTACTGTTATGTTGTGAGATAAAAACACTACATAATTCTATCCGTGAAAGAATCAATTTCTAGTAATTTTAGGACATATTAGCAAACTAAAAAAAAGACTATATTACTCCTGGCTGGACATTAATATCCCTGCAGTTGCCGAGAGTACTTGAGAATTCCAATACAATTAACAGGTGTTGTTTGGAGTATTCAAAGGATATTAAATGTTGTTACACGTTGTCCAACACTTAAATTGGAAGAGGATTGGGGAATTTGGGTGTAGGGGATGTGAAAGAGAGACGAGAGCAGCTGTGATTTAATGAGTCCAAGAATTCGAGGAGGAATAAATTGGCATTCGTTTTAGAGATTGATTCTTTTGTGAACAAATTTTTGCTCTAAGAATTGATTCTTTCAGAGACAGAGGAAGTAGTTGATAAATTGGATTGATAAGCTAAGTGAACAAGGCAAAAGTTCAGACTACCTATGGACAAGCAATAGTGTTAAATTATCACTGTGTAATTGATGTGAGTTGAGATTGCGGCTCAGTTTTCTTTGTGGTTGAATGGTTGTCAATTGGAGAGTTTGATTATTATGTGTATTTGAGACTTCACTGATGCTGTGATGATTGTGTCCATTTGGGAACTTTGAAGGATGAAAAGAGATTCAGACTTGGCACTGAAAATATGTCAGCTGAGTGTGTGCCCAAATTTAGCTATAAGAGAATACATTGTTTAGAATTTTTCAGGAAGTAGCATATAACTGATTTAGCTATAAGAGAATCTACAGAAAGCTGAATTTGTCCATCTAGTACTGGAAAGTTGACAGCTATATGTGGCATATAATCCTCCATACTTCCAAAAGAAAGCTGCTTGGGAGCATATCACTTATATGTGGCATAGAATCCTTTATACTTCCAAAAAAAACACTGCAGTTCTTCATAAGAACACCACTAATCCAGTTATAATAAGGTTAAATAAAGAAGCAAGTTTTTTTTATAAAAAGACATATCATCTGATGAATCATCTTCAAATTTGTAGAGTAGCGATATGAGCAGATGATGACCATCAACAGCTGAGTGAAGCTAAATTGAGCTTGTGCTTGTGCACCACTTGAATTAGAGCGATAAGGAAATAATGAACGCAATTCCTCTTGTGCCTAGGCCTCACCAATACCTGCCTCTTGTGCATGTGCAACACAATATTTGATCAAATTTTGTCTTGTCTTCATATTCAAACATGTATGCACTAAAATTTGATAGAGTACTTGTATCTTTATTTTTCTTTTTTTTTCTTTCTTCATTGCTCTCTTCATTCTTCTCTTGATCAACGCTACCAACGATCTTGAAGCACAGGAGACTACTCGCCATCGTCGCCTGTTGCTGTTGGTCTTTTTTTTTTCTTTTTTTTTTTTGCGAGAGCCTGTTGCTGTTGGTCGATCACCTCGTTTGCCAAAACAGCCCGCCTACGGTGTTTGTTCCCGCCGGCCGGCAGTATCTTTTCTTTTTCTTTTTTTAAGAAAATTTTCTTTTCTTTTTCTTCCAGCTGGCAGTGGCCAGTGGGCCGAAATGGGCGGCATATTGTGGGCTATAAATCTGACTCGACTTGGCCTTTCCATCCGTACTGCCGTAGGATGGCATGCGGACCGGGTGATATGCGCAAGCTATCTTTAAACGGGCAATTCCACTTAAAGCCATGATTGGATGTGCATGTATCTACCTTAAACTACATGGATTAAACTGCATGGATTAGAGTGTATTTGAACTAATTTTCACTCTAATCCACTCCAATCCATATGATTTAAAGTGGATAGATATGCATCCAAATCTATACCTAATAATAAAGAGGCAAAATTTCACCCCCATTTTCTTTTGGTATGGCCACCTCTAACTACCTATATGAATGTAAAATATGTTTATATTCGTCTGTCTACTGCTCCGATATATATACTGAGGACTTATAGTTAGAATCCTAATCTTGATCCAAATAGGTCAATTGGATGAGTACACGAATAGAAATTCTAATCAAAATACAAAAAGACCAAAACTTTATGTAGGGCGTGGCTAGGAATCCTAATCTAAATATATCTTAATCAAAATAGAAATTCTCATATACAAATAGAATTTGTTTCCAAAACCAATAGGAATCGGAGGCGCTCGTCGTTTTTCGAATATATCTTAATCGAAATAGAAATTCTAATATACAAATAGAAGTTGTTTCCAAAACCAATAGGAAATCGGAGTCGCTCGTCGTTTTTCGTCTATATCTACATCTTTATCGCGGCAAGAATCCGCATGCATCCGAGCACTCCCTGCTCACGTCCGACACGTGTCAAATTGTGTGGTGGAACCGGCCCGTGGCCTGCCTCTGTCGCGTTGCTGGCATACTTCCATCCCAAGTCCGCAGTGTGCCAAAAATGAATTATGGGTCTCCTGTTCATTGTAAATTACGGGTCTTCTGTTCATTGTTTTTTTCCTTAAACGTGTATTAATATAGTTATAGAGGTGTGAGTGGTATGGATAATCCTCCGCTTCGAATTTAAAATTTTAAAAATATGGAGAAGTTTAAATATCCGTGCGGATACATATAATCCTAATCCGATTATATACGGAGCGGATGTAGTGTAGGATATGGGATTGACAAAATTCGGTGGATATGGATTATCCATTAATTGAATATGGATTATCCGATGCTTTATAATAGGATAATCCGAATATTTTAAGAAGCTCAAGCGCAAGAGTAGAAATCAACTCAACCCATAAACTAGCATTGTTATATTGTAGTTCATTCATAAAGTTATCTCTCTATATATATACACACACTAATTTAAGTATCTTTTCACATGGGCTTTGTTCGGCTGGTACAAAAGCCGACTGGTTGAATAGTGTTATGTAGAGAGAATAAGTTGAAGCAAGCTGAAAATAGTTCAAGCGAATAACTGAATGGTAATCCTAATGAATATATTGTTGTATTTTTTTAATCTCCGATGATGTATCTATTACAAGTGTTGTAGTGCGGTATATATTTTATTGCATAGTTATTAATTTATTTTTATTATTTTGTAAACATAAATAACATGTAATGAATTGTTTCTCATCATAAAAAAATAACATGTAACCATATATTATCCAAAGAAAAGTTTGCTTCTGCTCAGAAATCGGTCCAAATCCGTACCATTTCCGATATCCTATCTGTTTTTTATATCCGAAACCGTATAATATCTAACCCGCTCTAAATTCGATAAAAACAGGATTATAATACGAGGAAGCTATTATCTACTCCCATTCAATCTGTTTTCATCCCTATGCATGCAAGAAATCTTTTGATTTACATATATAAGCGCGACCACCGGCTGCATGCGCAGCAACGCGCACGTACCATCCTAGTATATATAAGAAGTAGACAAAGAGCTACACCTTGCAACGGCACGGCTTGGCGGTGACGGCGTGTCTTTTTCCATCCAGAATAATTACAACCCAATGAGTCTATCACGGATAAGATAATAGCAAGCATAAATTTGATACAGAATCATGCTGGCAATAAGAGAGAAAAGGAGATACTCAAAACGTGTACAGGATTAGATCTGGATTTGCAGTGCATCCAAATAAGGCTTAAATAAGATTTTGCTCAAGCTCGAAGTGGCACTACTACAGAAATGAACTTCCGCAGCGACGTCCAGGAGGTCTCCGACGCGAGCACCTATTTTTGTTTGTCACGGTTAATCTCGCGATTTACCGCAGCAGACGTTTTTTATTTACCGCAACGGACAACTTAAAATGTCCGTCACGGAATGCCCGCCACGGTAAATTGATTTACCATGGCGGGTGTGCTATATTGTCCGCTGCGGTAAATAAGTGGCCCAAACAGTCCAAATATAGGCCCATTATCACGCTCTAGTATATATACGACGAGTTAGGGTTTGGGATATCTCATCCCCACTTCCTTCTCTCCCTCCCGACCGTCTCTCTCGCTGCCTCTCTCTCTCTCTCTCGCACAGATTTTCCTCAGGGGCACCGACAGCACTTCGAGACGCTAGGGAGGCCGCGTAGGCAAGCGTGGCAACGCGGATCCGGCACGGTGCGACCGGCAGGGTGGCGGCAGCGCGCGGTCCTCCTCTCCACCCTCACCGGCGGCGAGATCCACGACCCGTGCCCCTCCTCTCCCTCACCGGAGGCGGGATATGGTGCGGTGGAGTACCCGGCGGCGGCAGCCGTGGATGGGCTCGGCGGGCCTATCTAGGGTTGTTTCTTTTTTTGTTTTTTTAATGATTAACCGCGGTGGGCCCGCCGTGGGAAGACGTGATTTACCGTGATGTTTAGACGGTGGCGGACCAGTTTGCCCGCCACGGAAAATAAAAAACAGCCGCCGCGGAAAATTCATTCTGTAGTAGTGTGGGTCAAGGGTATGTTTGGATGCTGGCTCTCTGGTTTTGTTCATTTAATTTATCAGTTCAGCTTATCAATTATGATTGTGTTTTTATCTTATAACAAAGCAGCTAAAAACAACATTAGTCAATTTATTTCCTGCAAAAACAATCAGCTGAGCAGGCCCAACGGTCAGTTACCTAGCAGGCAAGCCTAGACTAGAGCAGCATCCAAATATGCCCGCGAGCACTCCTTAGAAAAGACATAGCGTGGGAAATGCCAGCGTTAGAATCGTTTTAAGTAGATTTCATAGAGATAGAACTCATTTTTTCTTTCTCCTCTTTGATTTCATGTCACCTTTTATCACTCTTACTTTTGTCGACGTGGCTCTATAATGAATCACTGGACTCTAAAAAGTAACTATCAGTTGACAACGAAGTACCCTAAAAGCACTTGGTATTGGAGACTTTATTAGTTTATAAGTAGTGACCACGTATCATTGGTAAAGGGACGCGTATAGTAACTTTTGTTATTATTCTTAAAATCTACACCATTCGTCCCAAATTAGTGTCTATGATATTTATGTTGGTCAAACTTTTCAAATTTAACTAGAAATTTAAAAAATACTCACTCCGTAATTGTCTTTTGTTCAACATTACATTCTCTCTTAACACCGTATCGATGTATGTGTTTATAGAGAATACGTCTTATATTATGAGATATTACGTTTTATATATTAGGATGAAGGAAGTACTAACAACATCTATATCTTTAAATAAGTATATTAAAAAAATAGATTTAACAGTTTATCTGAGGCTAGTAATTATGTACTATAGATATTGATATTTTCTTGTATATATAAAATCAGAGTTAAAAGTATTGATTCATAGGAAAACAAGAACGATATTCTTTTAAGAACGAAAGGAATACCAACCTAGTATTAAACTTACTTCTTTAAAATCATTATTTGGGGAGTTATTTGAATAAAACTTGCTCTTTATATTTTGTCTGTCCTTTAATAGTTTCTTTGTATCTTACGTAAGGCCGGACGAAAAACTCAAAGTTCGTTAGCTCGTTCGGCTCGTGACTAACTCGATTCAGCTCGACTCAACTTGTTAAGACAACGAGCGAAGCCGAGACGAGCCAAGATTTTAGCTCGTTAGCTATAACGAGCTAACTCAAGCCAGTTCACGAGCCAAACAAGCCACACTTTTAAGAAAAAAGTAGCAAAACTTATATTAAATTTTATATATTATTATATTATATAGTATATATGTTAACACATATTAATTTTTAGTTCAATTTAAGACGGTTGGATGTTTTACTTTTGTATTATTACTATTATTAAGCCTTAGATAAATACAAATATTATATTTTGTGTTTTTTATACTTGGCTCGCGAGCTTAACGAGCAAGCTCGATCTTTCAACGAGCCGAGCCAAGCTGATTTTTTAGCTCGTTAGGATAACGAGCCGAACCGAGCTAACTCGTTATCCTAATAAACCAAAACAAGACAAGCCAAGCTAGCTCGTTATCTAGCCTTAATATTCTTGCATGTACTTTAGAGAGATAGCTTTGCTCTTCATCTTTAGCTAGGAATTGAAGAAATCCGAAACAGAGAATGAGGATATTTGGAGATCTAAGAACAACTCTAAGAGACTCTTTATATCATTCCAAATTTATAGGATAGAGATTTTGGTGGGAAAAAAACCTCCAAAAAGTTCTTAAATTAGATATCTAAATATAGACATCATCTACTCTATATTTTCTCACTGGCAAAAGATGAAGAGCGATAATGACTTTTCGCGCAAGAGATATAGAAAAAAATTCTTGAAGTGTATAAACATATAGAGAATATTTTTTACTCAAATAACTCGCAAATAGAAAGTATTCACTCTACCAACATAAACGCCATTCTCATTTTTTTTCCAAAGTCAAATGCTTTTAATTTTAACCAAATATATAAAAAAAATGTTAATATTTGTGATGTACTATAATATGCACCATTAGATTAATTGTTCAAAAATATTTACATGATAAATTTGTTAGAAGATACAAATGAAACGATAATTTTTTTTTAGAACTGGTAGAGTAAATTTAAGAAAAAACACTTTGATATGCTTTAGTTGTAGAAGTTGGTGCTTATATTTTTTCAGGGGCAGGACACACGTCATGCATTCAAATACGAGTGTACGCTTAGGCGAGATCATGTCCGTAATGCTTTTGAAAGAAATAGTCATATATGTGGAGTATTTTATCAGTAATATTTAGCCAGGTAGCAATCCGGACCATTAATTTCAAGTGTTTGGTGACCAGGATATTGCTACTTGACTAACAGGCTGCCTGCCACTCAGTAAACCAAAAATGATGGCTTTTGATTGGAAAAAAAAAATGATGGCCTTTCATTTTGTCGCGCCAAAACACCCAAGCAGAAGCCAACAAGTGCAAAGATCAAATAATCAGGACACAGATGGAAAAATCTGGGCTGAAACTGGAAGAAATAGCAGCCACAAGCAAGTGGCCACCTTTGAGTGGATGTTGGAAGAAATAGCAGCCACAGGCAAGTGGCGGCTACCTGTGTGATCCGATTTCTGTCCCCTCCCATCTTCAATTTCTCGCTTCCTCCTACCTTCTCTACTTCTCAGTTACTCAGCAGCAAGTTCAGCACACCGGCGATGGCCTCCACCGCCACCTTCCTTTCCACGCTCGCCACCAGCAGGTCCCCGGCAACCGCTGGCCTGCGCAGTGCCGACCCGTCCGGCGCCAAGATCGACAGGTTGTTCTTGCCCGCCCAGATCAGCCGCAGGAGGCGCGCGGCGGTGCTGCCCACGCCGAGGGCGGCGGTCTCGGGCACCGAGAAGGCGCCGTCGAGCAAGCACGAGCGCGTGGTGAGGGTGCAGAGCACCCAGGAGTTCGACGACGCGCTCAAGGCCGCCAAGAACCGGCTGGTGGTGGTGGAGTTCGCGGCGAGCGACAGCGAGAGCAGCAGCCAGATCTACCCGACCATGGTGCAGCTGAGCCGCACCTGCGGCGACGTCGACTTCCTGCTCGTCCTGGGCGACGAGTCGGAGGCCACCAAGGAGCTGTTCCGCCGGGAGGGCATCACGCAGGTGCCCCACTTCAACTTCTACAAGGGCGCCGAGAAGGTGCACGAGGAGGAGGCCATGGCCATCGGCCCCGAGCGCCTCACCGGCGACGTCCTCTACTACGGCGACAGCCACTCCGAGGTGGTGCAGCTGCACTCGCGGGAGGACGTGGAGGCGCTCATCAGCGAGCACCGCGGCGACAAGGGCAAGCTCGTCGTGCTGGACGTGGGGCTCAAGCACTGCGGGCCCTGCGTCAAGGTGTACCCCACCGTGCTCAAGCTGTCGCGCTCCATGGTCGACAACACCGTCTTCGCGCGCATGAACGGCGACGAGAACGACAGCTGCATGGAGTTCCTCAGGGACATGAAGATCGTCGAGGTGCCCACGTTCGTCTTCATCAGGGACGGCCAGATCGTCGGCCGCTACGTCGGCTCCGGCAAGGGGGAGCTCATCGGTGAGATCCTCAGATACAACGGCGTCAGGGTCACCTACTGAAGCGCCAAGCAGCAATTCACGCACATATGAATTCAGAACAGCATGCAAAATTTAAGGACGTCGCAGCCAAGGCATCGCTGTTGTAAACCCCCTCCCCCAACAGAAACTTGTCTCACGTGCATATGGTGATCCTTGGTCGTTGGTGCTTAGGTTTCTTTGGTTACATATTGTCGTTGTGTAGGTTTGTGGTGTTGTAGTCTTCTTCTTTATCCATACCATACGTGCCCGACAAAACTCTTCGATAGCTCTTTGAATTTACGTTTCTTTTGGTTCTTTTTGTAGTGTTGTAGTCTTCTTCTTTATCCATACCATACATGCCTGACAAACTCTTGTCGGTAGCTCTTCCAATTCTATTTTCTAAAATTACTGCGACATCGCCAGTTAATCGCTACTATTCAACAGTACAATTTTAGAGTTGCTAGGTTGCTAGAAGCTGCCACTTTGCAACTTTCATCTTGTGCGGTGATCTATCAGCTTGATTCTCCAACTATCTTGCAATGTTGCAAAATTATATTCTACTGTCCTACAGTCAAGAAAAAACTGTATTTTTGTATTTCATACATGGACGATTCTTTTGATGACTGAACTCCAGTAAATGGTATAGCCACAAATTTTGTTTCCTTTGCCAATTTCTATACCACGAAATAAGTACGGTGGAATCCACATACAACAAAAGAACCGCTCAACAAGAGACACCAAACATTTGTCATTGTCAACCCAACTAGGTCTGAAAATACCGCAAACATGCATTTTTTCAGGCGCCATGCCACAAAAGACAGTAAAGTGTGCCAACCATGACTGGAAAAATATCAACTCCGGCAGGGGGAGTTGCACCGTGTCCAAAACTTTTACACTTCACAGGAAATTATACATCAGATGTTGCTTTCGCCATTCTTAGATCTTTTACCCCAGCTGTTAGCTGGGGAGTAACACCAAGCACCGGTTAGAAGTGAACTTCCATGGTGGCATGGTGCCAGCCTGCTGAAATGCCCTTACAGAGAGAGATCTCTGCGCTATCAGATTATATAGCTGACAGATTTTAAGAAAATTTCAGGGGGGTACATACATACATAATATCTGCTACTAGGAATCTGACCTACACATACGACCGGGTTGATTTTGTAAACTACACGAAGTGAGACCGATGCTATTGCTCTTGCTCTTCTGCCGCCTCCTCCTCCTCCTCCCCCCCCCCCCCCCTCATCAGCTGCCCACCAAGTAACAAGACCAAGACCATCCCCTTTAATACTTCCCTGCAGAGACATTACCACATTTACTCACCAAAACATAAACTGACAAAATTAAGCATGAGTATAATATAATTCTCGCAAGAAGCATGCAAAGATGTTATGTTTGACAGAATAAGGAATCAGAGCATAATACAATCCAGATTATGGGATTTGTCTATTTTTGTAGTTCATCAATGCAAGGAATTGTGTGTTCGGCGTTCTAGATTTGACACCACACATGATGCATGGAATGCATAGCAAATAATATTACTTTTGTGCATAGACTATGCAAGGAAACGTGTATAAAGTGTGCTAGATTTTGACACTGCATAATGACATGGCACGGTGGCAGGTTTGGCACGGCAATGACAAGTTGTGATGAAGACACAAGTAAGGCATTGTGCACGCAAAAAATACCAGCTAGCTTCACATGACCTCACAACTTTTGCCTTGCCATCTATCACAAGCTTCACATGACATCTGTACTTCCCATATGTAAACACACAGTCATGCACTGACAACTTGGCATTAACGTCTCTCGTACAGGCACGTTAATGGGACTAAGGCCCAATGATCTTGGCTGGGTCCTATAACATATCAAGCCACCAAATTGGATACCACATCACAACAAATAACTGGCTCAGCTTATAAGATATAAAATGAATAAACGTCACGTAAGCATAACAATGGTTTAAAATTTGCAGATCCAACACAGAAGTCATACGCCAAAGCATGATATTAATCAGAAATCACCATACACGAACATAAACAGAGTCAGGCTGCATATGCACAATATGCATACAGGGAAGTGCTTACACAAAAAGCATGAAAAGACAACATTCAGCACATTAAGAGAATAATTCTGATGAAAGGCATATGCAAAGTGGTTATATTTGACAGAATAAAGGAATCAAAGAAGAACAAAATCCATATTATGGGATCTGTAGTCGCTAGAACTTTTTTTGTGTTATCCAACCATCCAAGGTTTTTGTGTTATCCAACCATTCAGCACATGGGCTTCACTCCAACATTAATAAATATCAACCATCAAGCCACCAAATTCGATGAAACATGTCAGAATAAATAACCGGCACAGCTTATAAGATACCAAAAAAAAAACACTTATGCAAGTGCAAATTGAAGCGATGCTCAAGAATCTACCATACAGAATGAGGATAGATGTAGATGCTTACAACAATCTGCATTGGAGCAAATGGTGGGTCATCCTCCTTTTGGTCAATTGGGATAGGTGGGTATTTTATGCTAGAAACCAAGAACCTTATCTGTACAATGATTGGATTGATCACGAATTTGGCTGGAGCAGCAACCATAGGAAGTAGCCATTGTTTTGCAATAAACAAACTAAACTAAAGCACAAATTTGAAGTACCTCGTCATCTAGATCTAGATAAAGCTCATCACTATCGTCAGTCTTCATCATCCACCTACCATCTGGTCCCCTGGAAATTCAATGAACAGTGAACAAAGATGAGAACTAAAGAAAATACATTGAACTTTATGCAGAAAATACTTTCTTAAAAAACAGAGGAAAAGATCAGCGTTTTATCAATCCAATAAGTTAAACTAAGGTTCTTTTAACAGATTCGAAAATATTTTAGTTTCTCGCAGGCTATGTTATGGTTTTACAGTCCCATAACAATTAGTCAAATGGAGTACACTATACACTGACATGATAACTAACATAATTGTCATACAACATATGTAAAAGGATGAGTAGTTGAAATGCTACTTCAAGACAAACCAAAACTAGATTGTACAATATAACTCCAGAAGCACATATCAACTTTAAACAATACTAGTGATTTATATATTGTAACAATAAATTAGCAAAAGTACAAAACAGGTGGTGCACAACCTTTCTGTGCCAAACTGCATCAAGTGTCCAGGTATGCAAATGTCACTGAAGAAATCAAGTGAAACTGCAAAACAACCAGGTCTATTAGCTAAAAGCAATGTAGTTACGACGATATCATAGGTATTTGATGTTTATTTTAATTCTCAAAACAAAAATGGAGCATTTAAATTTTGTAGCAACCATTTCAGCCAGCTTGTGAAAATGAAATTGATAACTCCAATAAGAACATTTATTTACTTTGGAAGTGTTAGGCTAATAGGCTTAAAGTTTATTCATGCATGGTGTAGATTAGACATGACCAAACCATTTGGTCCTTTTATTTAAAAGTTAAGGCACACAATTTTGAAAGTATGAAGAAAATGCAAAGTAAAGTTATTATACAAAACGAAAATACAGCACCAGAAAGGACCATGAACAGTTCACATGAGGGCAGGAATCAAGAGGTTTCTATTGAAGCAGTTCTCCAAATGAACTCACCCTGCAATCCCTTATCATCATATCCACTAATCCTCCCAACAAGAACCTCCCCATTAAAAGGCTTGAACATCAGTAAACGAAATAAAACCTATCCAAAACAGGAACCAAGGAAATCTTGAGCATAATTTGCAAAGTGTAGGAAGCCTCAGAATTGAAATAAATAACTTCGCAGAGATCAGATATATTATACAGATACAATACTGGAAGAAAGCGTCTTTCTGTTAAAAAGGTGGGTGATTCTAGTTAAGGGTTCTTCATGTGTCATAACTATTTTGTTTCTACAACGGGAAACCCAAATTTCATTACCATTCCGCAAAGAAATTACAATAACCATGCATTGTGACTTGTTATACTGAAATCAAGTCATTACTAGGTAGCAACACGCTAGATTACAAATTCATGTCAACAAACTAATTAGCATTGTTTTGACAAATGGAAGAACTGGGCCTTATCTTATAGCATCATAACTAAAAATAATCAGTTAGCAAATACAGCCTGGGAACCCATCACAATTTCACTAAATTGCTAAGTGCCTCGGTGGAAGGCCATTAGAAAGAGAAAAATGATGGGAAAATAAGCATATTTTGCCTTTCAAGTGATGGGCAAGTAGCTATCATACTCATACATGAATGAAGAGAAGAAAAAAACAATAGGATAAGTAACTGGCATAACAACACATTTTTAGGATAAATCACAAAAGCTAATATTTCCGCTCTAGCACAGCAACGAAATGCTAAGCACTACTATAAACAATTTTAAGTAATTAGTGAGCACCAGAAGGAACCTGGACAAAAGATAAATATTAACTTCGCTTCAACATTTTGCTTGCAATCGATAACAAATTAAAAAGTGTGAAAAAGCAACATAGCAGCACCCATGTCACATGATTTGGAAGGTCACATTTTATGGGAATGACAATACTATGCCAAGAATATTACTGTGCCAAGAATACAACATATATAAAGGGGGGCGTACCCAGTGCCGTAGGCTCCCGCACTGCGGGGTCTGGGGAAGGGAAATAGCCCCCGGCCTTTCCCGCACAAATGTGCAGAGGCTGGGGCTCGAACCCTGGACCTCTTGGTCACAGGCGGTAAAGCTCTACCGCTTGCACCAGGGCCGCCCTTCAATACAACATATATGAGATACAAAAGTTATACGTTACTTTATAGGTCGAGCAGCCCTCTCCGGGATGGATGGAACCGCCTTCAATGGATCGGATATCATAGACAGACACGCACAACCCAAGGTTTGCAATTACCTGCATCATACGCGAAACGCAAACAGATACCCACAATTAGGAACCACCAGTGTTGTGAGCGAATGGGTTGAGTCCGAGTATTGCTGGCATTCCGAGCCAAATTTTCTCAGGCTCTCAGCAATGCTAAGACCTGTTTGGAACGCAGGAATTTCACAGGAATTGCGCAGGAATTTTGCAGGAATCAGTTCATTTTCACACGAAAAAGTACAGGAACGAGAAAAAATCCTCCATTCCAAACAGGCCTAATGCCACGGCTAAAGAGAGCCAAAATCCGCGTTACCTTGTCCAAGAAGAGCCTCTCGAGCTCGGCCTTGATGGCGTCGGGGAGGGGCGGCTCAGCAGGTGCGGCGGCATCCGCAGGTCATGCTCGATCTGGCTCAGCGCGAACATCCTTCCCACCAGCCTAGAACAACCGTGGCTCTGGCCTGACGCCGCTGCGCGCTGGGGCCGCAGCCGCACGCTACCGTGCCGAGGTGAGCGGCAGCAACAGCCGGAGCTGGAGGTGCCGGGGTGTGCGGGGCGATGCTGGCCGGGGCTGCAGGCGTCGAGGTGGGGGCTGCCACCGGCCGGACCTGCAGGTGCCGGGATGGGGGCGGTGCCGACCGAGGTGCAGGTGCCGGGGTGGGGAGCAGCTGCGGGCTGTTGGGCGGCGGCGGCGGCGGCTCCTGGCACAAGAGAGAGGAAAGAGAAAGACGCATCAAGATTGGTGCTGCCGAGGAGGTGAATGGCTCAGAAGCCGGTGCGACCACCACACATGGATGCGGGCGTGCAATAGACTAGAGATGGGCCCAATTTTGTTCGGGCCACCGGCCATTGCTGGGCCAGAGAGAGGGAAAGGGCAGCTAGGCCTCCAGGCTGAGCGGGAAAATTTAGAGGTAAGTTGGGCCGGACTAGAAGTGGCCCAGAGGGAGCTGAAATGTGAAAAGAGATTTTACATTTATTTTATTTTATTTTATTATCTAGAAATTTCAATCAACCTTGAATCTCTATCTCTACTTATATATACAACTATATATATATATATATATATCTAATAATAAAGAGACAAAATTTCAGCCTCTTTTTTTCGTCCATCCATTCTTTTTAGGTCCATCTCTCTCTAACTAATGGATAATAGATAGTTACTTCCACCCAAACTTATATATATAACCGATGCTCATATACGAGTTATAATAGTTCTTGTCTAACACGGTATAGAGTTCAATTACAAATAGAGTTTATTAATTTAACCTTAAAAGCTATGAGTTCTAATTGTAATCCAAATAGAGCTCTAAATTCTATTTCCTATTACGAAACACGTGAGACTTCCAAATAACACAAAAAGGAATTTTAATCCAAATGGGAATAGAGTAATAAGAATAGAAATTTCGAGCCGTCAGTACTAAAAGAAAACAAAAGAGCTCCAAATCAAAATCAAAAGGACATCACGTTGACATTCATGACTAAACATATATAATCAAACAAGTAAGATATTTTTACATGTGAATCTTATTATGACTGTGCACGGGGCGGTGACATTATTAAAGTCGAGAGAGAAAAAATCAATTCCCGTTGCAACGTACGGGCACATATAAGCATGTTAGCGGATCAGCCCGCTTCCACATGATAGTTAATATATATATACCTAATAATAAAGAGGCAAAATTTCAACCGTTTTTTTTGTCTGGATTTCTTTTTGGTCTGGCCTACTTTAATTACTTCTATACAATTTCGGCGGAGACTACTAATCCTACACTATTTCAGGCGTTTTGTCCATAGTCCGAATTAAATTGAACCCGCACCTGTGGGCCAAACTGTTACCCAGGCTTGTGCGCTAGATTTGGCCCAACACTTGCTATTCGGCCCACTCCAATGAAAACGGATAGGCCCACAACAAGTCAGTCCACGAAAGATTACACAATTCAGACTCAAAGCAACTTGCTAGACACTTAGTTAGTACCACCTCGCCTACCTGAGGAGAGTCAGACGGGAGGACTCCCAATAAAATTAACAGAGGTGATGTTGCTCTGTACTTGCCTGGACGTTGTTAATCTAATCTAATGTAATTAAATTTTGGTCCTTGCCCCTTATAATTTTGTCATTGGTTTTGTTTTAAGCCAATCAAAGAAAGACTCGACACTGCTGTTGTATGAGGGAATAAAAAAATATAAACGTATATACTAGCAATATAAACGTATATACTAGCAATTTTCTATTTTTTAAGTCATAAATTATTTCTATGATCCTATGTTATTAAGCTGGTATATGAGTTAAAGCAATGTAACCAAAATATAATTTTAAGATCAATTAATAAACATGATATAATAATTAATCTCTGAACCTCTCATATTCAATGCTAGAACGCGTGTCAAGATATGATGAAGTCTGATTTCAAGATGTTATAACACATAATATGATTTTTGAATTTTCAAACTACAAATCATCTGGTTATATATCATAAATCTCGTTGCAACGCACAGACATTTTTGCTAGTACAACTAAAAAATAGGCAACGCAATCGTCCCCCGACGCTTCGCTTCACCCGTGCCTTCCTGATCCCCCGGTAGACGCTCACGACTCCGCCTACAACCCCCGCCTCCCGCACGACTCCCCCGCTCCCCTCTCTCTGCCCACCCGACGCGGACAACACCTGTCGCCGGCCCAAACTCCCGTGCCTTTGTAATCTGCCGGCCTTCGCTTCACCCGGCACGCGCACGACTCCGCCTACAACCGTCGCCTCCCTCAGACCTGGCACCTGGCCGCCGTCGATCCGCCCGCCGGCGCCGCCGACTCCCGCCCCTGCCTCACCGACCTGGCACCTGGCCGCCATCGACCCGCCCGCCACCGGCGCAGCGAGAGAGAACTGAGGTGTTTTGATGATTCATCAGTAATGGAGGTTTTGATGATTCGTCAGTAACGGATGTTATTCTCAATGAAGAGTTTCAAGTCTGTATTTAAACTCTCACTAGTATCGTGCCCGTGCGTTGCAACGGGAATACATAATACCACGATAACATATATGTACGAGCGCGTGTTTTACTATACATGTTTTTTTTACAATATTCGTACAATTAAGAGTTTAATCTCTCAATAATTTGACCAAGAGAATGTACTTTGCACATACAAGCTACATTTGGTCACCAGAAATAATTTAGAAGATTTTCATCTTCAAGATGTGGCGTCTGACTTCTTGCAGTCGAAGCTATACTTAGAAGTATCCTACATATAAGTTGGTTGTTAGTTTTTGGAGTTGAAGTATTGTTGTATCTTGAAAAAATATGTATCGACACGTGATGTATTACCCCTTTCATGGAATTAGAATATCTTATGTATGATATACGATATTTGTTGTGAATATATGTTTTAACGGTTTCTTCCCCTTCCCCTTCCTCTTTATATGACCGAATCCTCCACGGTTCTCATATTGCAAGGCAAACTTTTTGTAGTCTCCTTTTATATGCTATGCTTGCTTTAGACTTCGGCAGAAGTAGCGAAGTGTGAACGGAAGAGGTAGTGCCTAACCAAACCGTAACTATGTTGATCTAACATAAATCTTTTGCAAACTATAGAGAACCTTATATAAGAACATGTTCGATAGTCAAGGATACTATTACCATATAAATTCAGTAAAGTTATATACTGTACAGGAGATGTGACATGAGACAAACAAGAGCACTGAATGCATGAATATAACCTAGGCAAGTGAAATTAATATTCATGAATGGATGAATTTTGAAGGACTTGAAATTGTTCAAATCTCAGGGAATTGCCCTGAAGCAAAAATACTCTCTGAAAATGACTATAGCTAGTACTACAAGAACATAATTTGTGCACATAACAAAGTTCAGAACCTAAGATAACTTCTTGAGCTTGCTGCTGCAAATGACAAAGTTCAGAACCTAAGCTAACTGCCCGTGCTTGCTGGCAATAAGAAACAGCACGGTTCGGTGTCTAGAGAAAAAATAGCATATTAACATACAATTTCTGGCAGTAATTTTTGTGAAACTGCACTTGTAGGTAGCGATGCAAGTGCTAGTCCGCGGACCGACATCTAGACTAAATTTTTGCGGGTTCAAGCGGCAACCCACAAAATTAAGCCTATATGCGGGTTATGCGGGCTGCCGCTTGCATCCCTACTTGTAGGTATTGAGCATTTTTTTAATACCATGAGCTGTGTCAGCATAACACAAATAAAATCACAGATGAAGTAGAGAAATCCTGAAACAGAAATGTCAAACAGGCTGAGGTGAGATAGTGGAGGTACATAACACCACTGAATTTGGGAGAACCAGGGAGAGACAAAGGTAACATCGTGACTGAAGTTCAGTCAGGCATTGCCAGCAAGCAGCCCAGCTGCCTGCTTCAGCTGCTCGCCGGCGTTGTCCAGTGTCCACCGCCTAACGCCACCATGCAATGCAACTGCCTCCCGAAGCCTAGCAGATCAAGCAAGCATGTAGTCAGGTGCTGTCCGCACTCCCGTCGCTCAAGCCAGCAGCGCATGTAGGCAGCAATGAACCAATGATCACACGGATCCATGGGTCCAAGCAAATCCATAACCACCACACCGCTCCGTCCCCGCCCCCACCCAATCCATGGCGCTCGGCACACGCAATCTTCTGTACCGCTCGACAGCTAGGATGACGGAGCCGATGGCCTTCGTGGCCGCGCTGAAGGGCTCGTGCGGCGCCTCCCGGAGACGGCATGGCGCTGGCGGACGACGGGTTTGTCGGAGCTGTCCTCTGCTGCCCTGGGAGGCCGGTTGCGGTAAGCACTGCGGTGCTGGCGACGCTATGGTAGGGTGAAGCGAAGAGCGCCACCCCCCTGTCTCCCCCGAGGTGTTCCGCTGTGCTGCGGGCTGCACCAGAGACATGAGGTTGTCGTTCTCGACGCTGCACGCCAAGGTTCTGCTCCGTCTGATCCTGCGCCGGTATGACCCTGTTTTTTCTCTCTTTCTCTGTCGTTTCAGATGGCCAGCCTTGGTTTTGCCGCTTAAATTGCTTAGCAATGGGATCCTGGTCAGTCGTGTGATCATCGACATCTACAGGCTAAGGACGACCTCGCTGCCAAGCTGCCTGCCCCTACCCGACAACAGGTGAAAAAAAGTTAGTGTTCTACGTTTTAGATGAGTTTTTTTATCCATTTTTCATTATTGTAGCGGAGCCAACCTAATCCATGGCAAATTGTTTTAAGGTAAGATACCAGCTTTGACTGAACACCTATCTCCCGGAGTTTGATTTTGTGCAATAGTCAGTACAACTTTACTTTCACGCACTGGCCTTCTCTTATGATATTATATATTATACTGGCAAATGTAGAGGTGTCAAGGATATCAAGAATTATAATATTATGTGCGACTGGTCTGTGGCCACCACCAGTGGCGGAGCCACCTGTATGGTAAGGTGGGGCAGCAGCCACACCTAAACTTGGCAAAAAAAAAGTATATGTTGTATATGTATATACGTGAATACAAGCTATCTTGCTATCCTGCTTGGTCGTGAATACAAGTGAAGAATCATTGCCCTAGTTGGTTTCGGTGATTAACAACAATTAGAGATTATTATGGCTAACGTGTGTTTTGCAGAGGCTATGCGTAACTTAGTCATAGTGATCAACAAGAATGGGTATTAATGGTCATCACTTAGCCCCCAAGATGGATATCGTTTCGGATTTCAAGGAGACATGATGAAGACCCTAAAATGATAGACTAAGTGCCATAAGGTGATGAAGGGCACTTAGAAATAGATAGGGTTTCTCTTTTTATCTTTGATCGTACTATTAAGAGGGGTTGAGACTAGTAGCTTGACTTAGGAAAGCTTCATGAACTAGGTGTGGTGCACACTTGTCTTCCATAGCTCTAAGCAAGCCTACGTTGACCGTAAGATAGCCTAGAACAACTTCTATATTCATCGCGACGAAAAACGAAGTTGATAGAACTGTTTTCTGGGCGACGGACGCTCCTGACGGAGGCGTCGGACGCTGTCCGTCGCGTCGGATAAAGACGTCGGACGCTGGGTGGTTGAGTCCACAGCGTCCGTCGATCTTCCAGTGGAGATGTTTTCTGGCTAAGTTTTTCAGGGTCCGACGGACGCTGTCCGTCGGTCAGGCGTCGGATGTTGTCCGTCGGTCAGGCGTCGGACGCTTGGAGAGCGTCCGTCGACCTTCCAGAGAGGGTGTTTTTCAGCCCGAGCCAGAGTGTTGCGTCAGACGCTGAGATGAGCATCCGTCGCCCCTGTGACGGAGCGTCCATTGCTGGAAAAAGCGTGTCAGAACTAGCCGTTGGGCAGGGCGTCGGAGCGTCCGTCGCCTAGGCGTCGGAGCGTCCGTCGCCCAAACTATGAACAGAACTAGCCGTTGGGGCATGCGACGGAGCGTCTGTCGCCTAGTCAACGGAGCGTCCGTCGCCAACTTAAGTTGTCAGCCCGAGACAGTTTTCTGAGGGACTATTTATAGCCTCTCACACTTCTCTCCCACCTTGCCTTTGCTCATTTGAGTTGCTGAGTTTGTTGAGAAGGTTGGGAAGAGAGCAAGAGCCCTAGAGTGAGAGAGTGATTCGCGAATCCATCCATCCTCTCCTCTAGTTCATCCAAGAGTTCAAGTGTGCATCCTCTAGTTGTGAAGCTTGAGTGAGTCAAGCGAAGATCGAAGCTTGTTACTCTTGGTGATCGACATCACCTAGACGGTCCGGTGGTGCTTGGAGGAAGGTGATCGCCGGAAGATTGTCGGCGGCTCTTCTTCATCGACGTTGTGATCGGTTGTGGGCGATTCACCGAGCCGGAGTGGGCGAAGAATCATCCCGTAGAGAGCACTCATCCCTTGCGCGGGATTGAGGGGGAGCTATACCTTGCGAGGTGCTCCAACGAGGACTAAGGGGGAGTGTCGACTCCTCGATACCTCGGCAAAACATCGTCGTGTCAAGCATCTCTTTCCCTAGCTCTTTCTTATCGCATTACTTTCCGCACTTGTCTTTCAATTCATACTAGAATTGTGTAGGAAGTTTTCGCTTTCTATTGTCTTGCTACCGCTTTCTAGCTAGGACACACTAGCGGTAGACACTAGAGGGTTAATTGGCTCTTTATAGGTTTAATTCTTGTTTAGAAATTAAAAAGAGCCCAATTCACCCTCCCTCTTGGGCATCTTGATCCTTTCAATTGGTATCAGAGCAATGTTTGCTCTAAATTAGGCTTCACCGCCTAGAGCAAGATGTCCCATGGGGATGGACCACCTCCCATGTTCGATGGAGACGACTTTCCTTATTGGAAAGTTCGTATGGAGGCCTATCTAGAGGCCGTTGACGTGGGCGTGCTCAAAGCCGCCACAAAGGGAGGCACTCTCTTCGCGGAGGACCTCAACTTTGATAAGCACAATGCCAAGGCGAAGAACATTCTTTTTCGTGGCATTAGCAAGGATGTCTTCAACCGAGTGCGTAATGCCAAAGACACATTTGAGTTGTGGACCACTATTTGTGCTCTTCACGAAGGCACAAAGAGTGAGCGTGAGTAACGCTATCACTTGGTCATGGCTAAGCTCAATTCTTTTTCCATGTATGAAAATGAAAATGCAAATGAAATGTACTCACGTCTTAACATTATTGTAGAAGAATTGAATGGGCTCGATCTCAACCAAATGGCACCGGCCGATGTGGTGCGCAAGATCCTTTGTGTCTTACCCATTGAGAAGTATGGCCACATCGTCACGGTTCTTCACCAAGGAGATCTCTCCGCCGCTACACCAACACAAATCTTGGGCAAGATCAATGCCCATGAGATGTACATGAAGATTGGTGATGGTGGCTCTTCTTCCTCCTCCAAGAAGAAAGAAAAAGAGAAGGAGGAGAAGAAGGACTTGGCACTCAAGGCATCCTCCTCAGAGAAGTACAAAATGCAAGTCGTGTATGAGAGTGCAAGTGATGAAGAGGATGATGATGACCTCGCTCTCATGGTGAAGAAAACAACTAAGATGTTGAAGAAGCTAAACAAGAATGGAGTTAAATTTGACTCAAAGAAGAAGAAATTCTTCACAAGCTCTTCAAGAAAGCCTCTCTCCAAGATGGATTGCTACAATTGTGGTAAACTTGGACACTTGGCTCATGCTTGCCCCGAAGAGAAGAAAGACAAGTATAAGAACAAGAAAGTAAACAACAAGTTCAAGTACAACAAGGGCAACCAAGATGAGTCAAGTGATGAGGAAAAGAAGGATGACAAGCCATTCAAGAAGAAAAAGAACTTCAACTTCCACAAGAAGAAGAAGAATGGTAAAGCCTACATTGTAGGTGATTGGCTCACCGACATTGAAGACACAAGTGACTCATCCGGAGATGAAAGTGAAGAAGAGAAGGTGGCCGCCTTAGTGATTGGGTCATCTACTCCACCGCCACCTCTCCATCATCTCCGGGCTCATCCTCTATACACCTATGCCTCATGGCTAAAGGTGACAAAAAGGTACAAAAAGAGGATAGTGATGATGAGGCTAACTCTAGTGATGATAGTGATGATGAGTTTGAGGCACCTTCCTATGATGAGCTAATTGTGATTTGCAACAAATATACTAAGCTCATTAGGAAGTATAAAGCTAAAAGTGAATCACTAGAGAAAGCCAACGATAACTTGCATGCTAAACTTAATGACTTGTCTAGTGCTAATGATGATTTGAAGCTTGAGAATAAATCTCTCTCATCTAGCACTAGGGAGCTCAAAGCCTCACTCAAGCAAGCTAATGAGAAACATGATAAGCTTGAGAGGTCAACACAAGAGCTCTATACATGATACAACTTGCTAAAAGATGACTACAACCAAGTTAAGAATGAACATGGTACACTTGTGATAGCTGACGAATTGCTTACAAATGATCTTGCTACACATGTTGCTATTAACCCGGTTGTTAAGTGTCATATAGCTACTTCTTGTGAGGACTTGCTTGATGAAGTTGCTAGTGAGCAAAATGCTAAGTGCAAGGGCAAGAAGGTAGTTGAGGCCGAGGAGTATGATGACTATGTGAAGATGAGGCAAGAAAATTCCAAGCTCAAGGAAGAGCTAATCAACCTCAAGGCAAACAAGCCATTCACCATCAAGTCGGCCAAGCAAGATGAAAATGATGTAATAACCTTGATTAACTCTCTCAAAGAGGAAAATGCAAAACTCAAGGTTGAGAAGATCAAGCTTGCAAGTGGAATGGAGAAGTCCACCAAGGGCCACAACCTCCAAAATGAGCTCTTGATGAACACTATCATGAAGACCGACAAGTCCGGCATTGGGTTCAAGGAGAACCAAATTATGAAGGCCAAGGTCAAGATAGAAGCTAAGAACTACTACAAGAACAAGGCCATGAGGAACAACTATGACACACCAAAGCCCAAGCCTAAGAAGTACTTTGGATGTGGTCAAGAGGGTCACTTTGAATTCCAATGCAAGACTCCACCTCCCAAGACCTTGCCCAAGCACACAAGACCTTTCGCTCATGATGCACACTTCATCATCAACAAGGACTCCAAGGGTAGACCCCAAGTTGTGTTTCTCGGTCCTAAGATGAAGAACAAGCCCAAAGTGCTATGGGTTGCTAAGGAGTTGGTGGACAAGGCTATGGGACCTCGCCAAGTGTGGGTTCCCAAACAACAAGCTTAACTTCAAGTTGCTTGTATGTAGGTGAACTACAAGACCGGTGGAAGTCATTGGGTGATTGATAGTGGATGCACTCAACATATGACCGGTGATTCCCGGATGTTCACCACACTTGAGGAAGATTGTGAAGGGAAAGACAAGATTACCTTTGGGGACAATTCAAAAGGCAAAGTGCAAGGCCTAGGCAAAGTGGCAATCTCAAATGATCAATCAATATCAAATATCTTGCTAGTACAATCTTTGAGCTTTAACTTGCTATCGGTGGGACAACTATGTGATCTTGGTTTCCAATGTCTCTTCACTCCAAATGAGGTAGTTGTGTCCAAGATTGAAGATTCATCATTGATATTCAAAGGGTTTCGGCACAACAATCTCTACCTAGTGGACTTCACCTCAAATGAAGCTAGTTTGCAAACATGTCTATTCTCCAAGAGTTCTTTGGGTTGGTTATGGCATAGAAGATTAGCACATGTGGGAATGTCAACTTTGAAGAAGCTTGTCAAGAAGGAGTTGGTTAGAGGTGTGAAGGATGTTGTGTTTGAGAAGGACAAAATTTGTAGTGCATGTCAAGCTGGCAAGCAATTGGCAAACACTCATCCAACCAAAGCCTTCATGTCAACCTCAAGAGTCCTAGAGCTACTTCATATGGATCTATTTGGACCTACCACCTATGCTAGCCTTGGTGGCAATCTCTTTTGCTTGGTGATAGTTGATTACTACTCTAGGTACACTTGGGTGTTCTTTCTTCAAGACAAGGGAGAGACTCAATCAATATTCAAGAAGTTTGCAACTAGAGCTCAAAATGAGTTTGATGTGAAGATCAAGAAGATAAGAAGTGACAATGGAACCGAGTTTGTAAACACCAAGATTGAAGACTATTGTGATGAAGTTGGGATCAAGCATGAAGTGTCCGCCACCTATACCCCTCAACAAAATGGTGTAGTAGAGAGGAAGAACCGGACACTTTTTACTCTTGCAATATCAATGCTTGATGAATACAACACCCCCGAGAAGTTTTGGGCCGAAGCAATCAACACCGCATGTTATGCGGCCAACCGGCTATTTGTCCAAAAGCTTCTTAAGAAGACCCCCTATGAGCTTGTGAATGGGAAGAAACCGGATATATACTTTTTCCGAGTGTTTGGATGCAAAGTGTATATCTACAAGAAGCGTCAACACTTGGGCAAGTTCTAAAGGAGATGTGACATTGGTTTCTTACTTGGTTATTCTCTTAAATCCAAGGCATATCGAGTATTTAACAAAGCCTCCAGCCTAGTTGAAGAAACATATGACTTGGAGTTTGATGAAACTAATGGCTCTCAAGAAGAGTATGAAAATCTTGATAATGTAGGTGATGAACCCTTGAGGGAGGCTATGAAGAATATGCCCGTTGGTGCAATCAACCCACAAGAGGTGGAAGAAGTTGAAGATGATGCAAATCAAGTACCCTCTCCACCTCACACGCCTCAAGTTGATGAAGAACAAGTGAGGGAAGCACAAGAAGATACCTTCATCCCTCAAGATCAAGCCGAGGCCCAAGCTAGTGATGTTGATGCACCACAATCTCCTCCCCAAGTGATTAATAGAAGATCTACACCTATGCTTCAAGCTCATCCACAAGACCTTATTATAGGGAGTCCATCAAGGGGGTAACAACTCGATCTAAACTTGCTTCTTATGTTGAACATCACTCCTTTGTTTCCTTTGTTGAACCATCTAGTGTGGAAGATGCACTTGCGGATCCGGATTGGGTGAATGTCATGCACGAAGAGTTGAATAACTTCACCCGGAACGAAGTGTGGACACTAGTAGAAAAGCCCAAAGGAGCAAGAATCATTGGCACCAAGTGGGTGTTTAGGAACAAGCAAGATGATCAAGGCGTGGTTGTGAGAAACAAGGCAAGATTGGTGGCAAAGGGGTTCTCCCAAGTTGAAGGCTTGGATTTTGGGGAGACCTTTGCACCGGTTGCAAGACTAGAAGCCATTCGTATCCTTTTGGTATATGCTTCACATCATAAAATGAAACTTTTTCAAATGGATGTGAAGAGTGCCTTTCTAAATGGTTTCATCAATGAACTTGTTTTTGTCTCACAACCTCCCGGGTTTGAAGACCCAAATTGTCCTAATCATGTGTATAGGTTGTACAAGGCACTCTATGGATTGAAGCAAGCTCCAAGAGCTTGGTATGAGAGGCTAAGGGATTTCCTACTAAAGAAGGGCTTCAAGATCAGGAAAGTGGATACCACACTCTTCACCAAGGTGCTAGATGGAGAGATCTTTGTTTGCCAAGTGTATGTCGATGACATTATATTTGGGTCAACAAACCAAGATCATAGCAAGGAATTTGGTGCATTGATGTCCAAGGAGTTCGAGATGTCGATGATTGGCGAGCTAACCTTCTTCCTTGGCTTCCAAGTGAAGCAATTGAGGGAGGGCACCTTCATATCTCAAGAGAAGTACACTTATGATGTGCTCAAGAAATTCAAGATGGAGGATTGCAAACCAATCAAGACCCCAATGCCTACTAATGGGCATCTCGATCTCGATGAGGGAGGTAAACCGATTGACCAAACTCTCTATCGTTCTATGATCGGTAGCTTACTTTACCTCACCGCATCTAGGCCGGATATCATGTTTAGTGTGTGTATGTGTGCTAGGTTTCAAGCAAACCCTAAGGAGTCGCATCTTTGTGCGGTTAAAAGAATCCTTAGGTACTTAAGGCACACCCCTAGCATGGGTTTTTGGTATCCCAAAGGAGCTCCCTTCCAATTAGTTGGCTATTCCGATTCGGATTATACCGGGTGTAAGGTTGATAGGAAGAGTACCTCCGGCGGGTGCCACATGCTAGGAAGATCACTTGTTTCTTGGTCCTCAAAGAAGCAAAATAGTGTGGCATTGTCAACCGCCGAGGCGGAATACATTGCCATGGGAGCAAGTTGTGCACAAATCTTATACATGACCCAAACACTTTTTGATTACGGCGTGTTTTTAAAAGAAGTTCCACTTTTGTGTGATAATGAAAGCGCCGTAAAGCTTGCAAACAACCCGGTTCAACACTCTCGCACCAAGCACATAGATATTCGCCATCACTTTCTTAGAGATCATGTGGCTAGGAAAGACATAACACTAGTTGGAGTTAAGAGCGAAGATCAATTGGCGGATATCTTCACTAAACCACTCGATAAAACAACCTTTTGTAGGTTGAGAAGTGAGTTGAATGTGCTTGATCACTCTAACTTCACTAAAAGATGAGTTTGTGTGAACCATGTATTCATATGCAATATAACATGTTTAATTTGGTAATGCACATAGGCTTGGCTAACGCGGTTAAGATAACCGCCCTCAAAGCGTGTGACAAAGCTTAACCGCGTTTTAAACTTGCAAGCAACCTAGATTCAAATTTCGTATTGCATAGCATATGCATGTGTGTTGTTTGCCGTTCCTTTTCGGTTAAGTTTGAGCATCCTCTGTGTTCGTCCACTTAGGGGGAGCATTCCAAGCTCAAGACACTTCTATACCCCTCTTGTGGCCATATGATGACTCCTTGTTGCTTCCATTCGAATATTTTGAGCTAAAACTAAAATCTAAGCCTGTGGCAAACTATTTGAAAATGAGAGTTTGAGAGAAGGTTCTCATATCAAGTCCAATCAGGTGTTATTTGGATCTTATTGGGATTGGAACTTGGTTGGGAGAAAGACGCAAAAACAAAATTTGAAAAATTCTATTTAAAAGGCGTTGGACGCTGCCGACGGCCGCTCGGTGTCAATTGCCTCAGCGTCCGTCGCGATCGTCCGGAGATTGAATGTTGCCCGCTTACGAGGCGACGGACGCTCCCCAGCGTCCGTCGCGGAGCGTCCGACGCGTTCAATGTGCTCGGGCGTTTCAAACCTGTTCTGGAAGCCCGACGGACGATGCCGTCGGACGCTCTCCGAGCGTTCGTCGCTCCGCGTCGGAGCGTCCGTCGCGAACTTAAGGCGCAATTTTTTTAAAAAAATCCCCGTCTCTTCCTCTGTTTCTCTCGGTCGATTCCGTACGCCGCCGCGCCTGTCCAAACCCTAACCGCCGTTGCTCTGCCGCCGCTGAGCCCCCGTGCCACCCATCGCCGGCGTGTTCCTCCCTGCACCTGCGCTGCCGCCTCACCCTGCGCCGCAGCCTCTCCCAGCACCGCCACCTAGCTCAGCCGCGCCTCAGCTCCTCCCTGCTTCACCGTGCTAGCGCCGCCACCGCCATCTAACACCACAGCACCAAAGCAAGCTCCAAATACTGCTTCCCTGAGGACTCCCCTTTGTCTTGTGCTTTTAGGCTTTGCAAAGGATTTGTTAGGCTGCAAATTGCGGAAAATGGACCGGGGGATCTTACCCTTTCTCTTGTTTTGGTCAGGGTCCAAGGTATGGCAGTTAGAATCTTGATCCTTTAAATTTCTTACCTAAATTCATGCTTCTCACTAGATATTGCTTACCTCTAGTTATATGCTTATGGTATACTCCTATCTATCTAACGAGCAGGGTCAGTTGATCAGAGGGTCAGTGTGTCAGTGACAGAGAACTCAGGGCAAAGCCCGCGAGTACGGAACGAGGCAAAGCCTCGAAAGGACAGTCCAGGGCCGGTGTGCCACTCTTGCAGTGTGTTGTTTTGCGGATTGTTAGGGTTTGATTGTCAGTGGATAGTGAGTTTGAGGGTGTGACTTTTGAGGATTTGTTTGTCAGAGATTGGTTAGCAAAGTCTGGTAAATGGAAAGAACAAAGAATGTCGGTCCCGTTCCCGGTAGTGGTGGTGACCCTCCACCTCCACCGCGTCCACCCACTGATCGGGGAAAGGGCAAGCAAAAGGTTGTGTCACGGAAGCGCAAGAGGCCACTCATGGATCCAGATTCAGCAGCAGCGCTTGCAGTGGCCGAGGCCGCAGAAATTGCGGAGCGAGGAGGACGTCGCGCCGGTATGAGGCTCTCGCCTCGTCGTGGAGCGCGTCGTGAGTCCCCTACGCGTCCAGAGACAGAGCCCGCCGAGGCTACTGAGGCAGAGGAGAGAGAGCCAGTCCCAGAGACTGAGCAAACAGAGGCCGCGGGCCACTCCTCGATTGGTGAGCTGATGAGCCGCAGAGTTACCCGGTCCAGAGGCTCTGGTGCACCACTTAGTCCTCCAGGACCTCAGCTACCAGACCCAGTGAGGCATCAAGTCCGAGCTCTTACAGCGAAGCAAGTTCAGTTACTTCGCTTTGTGGATTTTCAGTCCTGGTTCCCACCTCAGAGAGATCCCCGTGTCGGACGTGATTTCTATACCACGATTCACGAGGACTTCTACAGAGCATACGTCGACACTGACGCTCCTCTTAGGGCTCACAGAGTGTGCCCATCTGCCCACATAGAAGGGGTCGGTGGTCCAGAGATCCTACAACACCTTCAGTACCTTCAGGGTTATCAGATTTGATGGGATGATCAGGAGCGTATCAGAAGGACTGGGTGTATCAGTTTTATGCATCTCTATGGATCTCCCCTGATCACGAGTTCCTTCACTTTGGATTTCAGGGACATGACTTCAGGGTTTCAGCAGCTTGGTTCAGAGAGCTATTCCACCTAGAGTCCTCTCCTACGAGGATTCACAGCTTGTGTTATGGGGATCAGGAGGCCCCTCGCCGACCTCACGATGGGATAGTGCCATCTACAAACTTCGTGAGGTCGTGCTTTCAGCTGCCGTTCACTGAGGGTTCGAGTCGTACACCGCGAGACCTCACTCCCCTTGCTCGGATTCTTCACGAGGTACTCAGGCGTACCATCCTTCCTCGGATTGGAGCTCGGGACACGATTACACGACTACAGCTATGGCTCCTTGCTCATATCGTCCGGAAGGAGAAGTTTGACCTCTGGGATCTTATTGTCAGCGAGCTTGAGGATATAATAGCTGTAGGATTCAGGGGTCATTGGCAGCTACAGTTTGCTCACTGGATATCTTATCTTATAGTTGCCAAGACCAGATCAGGGGCCATGAGAGTCACTCTCACCAGGTCAGCTACTGAGTTTCCAGTATACTCGATGAGTCAGCTCGTGATGCATAGAAACCTGCCTCGCCCCAGCAGAGCTTACAGACCAGGCACCAGGCAGGCAGGTGTGCCACCTCAGTCGGCAGAGGTCACAGACGCCACAGTTGAGCAGATTGCTCAGGCAGAGCTTGCAGATCTAGATGCTGAGATTGACACAGCTGCCGAGACAGTCTATAGAGAGGACCTAGACTCTAACAGTTCCGATGAGGACTACCAGCCAGTGC
The DNA here is from genome assembly GCA_022036555.1 of Microstegium vimineum. Lineage (NCBI taxonomy): Eukaryota > Viridiplantae > Streptophyta > Magnoliopsida > Poales > Poaceae > Microstegium > Microstegium vimineum. The sequence goes on along the minus strand of CM039140.1, from coordinate 4,115,706 downwards.
GCGAGTACGCACTGATGCCTCATGACCATGAGGTAGGAGGGTCAGGCACAGCTGCAGCTCCAGCTCCAGGTTACAACACCTCAGAGGCTACACTACTTACCATCCTTTCGAGGATGCAGGAGGAGCAGTCACGCCAGGCAGAGGAGCAGAGGCGACAGGCTGCCGATTTACGGAGGCTCACAGAGCAGCAGTTGGCTACTCAGGCACAGACTCGGGCCAGACAGGATGAGTTTCAGCGCCAATTCTTAGCCTATCAGCTGCAGCAGGCAGAGATTTAAAAGACCCAGACGTTGTTACTTGAGCGTCTTCTAGCCTCCAGCTCCGGGCAGACTTCCACTCCTCAGTTTCAGTTGCCCGGAGTCTCGCAGCAGCAACAGTTCACCTCACCTCCACAGCAGACTCCAGTAGTAGTGGTTCTGACTCCAGCGTTACCGTCCAGAGGACAGCAGAGTCAGGCACCAGCTACTCCTCCGTTCCAGGCATCAGCTTCTCCTGAGTACCAGTCTCCGAGGACCCAGGTGTCTTCTTGGTTAGCTTCGCCCGGTGAGTTTCAGACAGGATTTACTCCTATCCGGGGAACTACCATAGCAGAGACCTCGCGAGACCTCTCAGCCTCCTACTTGGAGATCACGGGAGAAGACTCCCCAGGAGTAGCTCAGCTAGTCTCACCAGCTCCAGAGGTTGAGGTGGATCCTCCGGCGACGGGCACTCACCTTTCTTTAGTTGCCTCGTCGGAGATCGCACCTGAGCAGTCCACACAGACAGTTACCACACCTCCGGCTGCAGTTCAAACAGATGTTATTTCACTAGCCGTTGAAACAGCTGTTACAGAGGCTCCGGATGAGGCAGTCACAGTTGCAGTATCCTCTCCACCTCAGACTCACCCAGCAGAGTTCGTAGCAGCAGTGTCACTAGTTGCACTAGCAGTGACACCTTCCCCCACGCCTCGAGTCTTCACTCGTTGGGTTTCCCGGCCCGCTACTACAGAGGCAGGACCGTCAGAGGCACCAGCTGAGCCTCAGGGGGAGTCAGTTGAGTCAGCAGCTCTAGAGCCTTCAGTGCCAGCTTCAGAGGTCACCCCAGCTGCGCCTACACCTGCAGAGGCCGAGGCAGATGTTGAGTCAGACGAGTCAGGTCTTCAGGACTTCATCATGCTCGATCGCAAGGCTGCAGCTCCTCCACCTTCTTCTCCAGCCACAGATGCTTAGTTGTTGGTGCTAGACGCCAAAGGGGGAGAGAGGGTCGAGTATAGAGATAGGGGGAGGGTTTTGATCTTTGTTTGCTTAAATTCCCCGTACTCTTTCATCATGTCTACGTTTATGCATTTGTATCTATGTGTGATGAATACTTTGGTTGATGTTTATGTGAAATATGGTTGGATGCGACAAACTCTTGATTATCACTAATATATCTTGTGAGTTGTCTCATGTTTCATGATCTATCTCTATGCTTAAATGATAATTGAGCTTCCGCGCTATACTCCGATACATCTTTTGAGAATATCATGAGATACTCCTTTTTACATTCATATCTATGAGTACCATGATTTGTGATTTGGCTTGAGTGAGCAAGTATGCTTCGTTACAAATCCACTAACCCTTGCTCAACCATTCCAAGTCACCTTAAAGTCTAAACTATAACTCTTATCCATACTCGAGGATTTATTGTCGTCAATCACCAAAAAGGGGGAGATTGAAGAATCATTGCCCTAGTTGGTTTCGGTGATTAACGACAATTAGAGATTATTATGGCTAACGTGTGTTTTGCAGAGGCTATGCGTAGCTTAGCCATAGCGATCAACAAGAATGAGCATTAATGGTCATCACTTAGCCCCCAAGATGGATATTGTTTCGGATTTCAAGGAGACATGATGAAGACCCTAGAATGATAGGCTAAGTGCCATAAGGTGATGAAGGGCACTTAGAAATAGATAGGGCTTCTCTTTTTATCTTTGACCATACTATTAAGAGGGGTTGAGACTAGTAGTTTGACTTAGGAAAGCTTCATGAACTAGGTGTGGTGCACACTTGTCTTCCATAGCTCTAAGCAAGCCTACGTTGACCGTAAGATAGCCTAGAACAACTTCTATATTCATCGTGACGAAAAACGAAGTTGATAGAACTGTTTTCTGGGCGACGGACGCTCCTGACGGAGGCGTCGGACGCTGTCCGTCACGTCGGACAAAGGCGTCGGACGCTGGGTGGTTGAGTCCACAGCGTCCGTCGATCTTCCAGTGGAGATGTTTTCTGGCTAAGTTTTTCAGGGTCCGACGGACGCTGTCCGTCGGTCAGGCGTCGGACGCTTGGAGAGCATCCGTCGACCTTCCAGAGAGGGTGTTTTTCAGCCCGAGCCAGAGTGTTGCGTCGGACGCTGAGATGAGCGTCCGTCGCCCCTGTGATGGAGCGTCTGTTGCTGGGAAAAGCGTGTCAGAACTAGCCGTTCGGCAGGGCGTCGGAGCGTCCGTCGCCCAAACTATGAACAGAACTAGCCGTTGGAGCATGCGACGGAGCGTCCGTCGCCTAGTCGACGGAGCGTCCGTCGCCAACTTAAGTTGTCAGCCCGAGGCAGTTTTCTGAGGGACTATTTATAGCCTCTCACACTTCTCTCCCACCTTGCCTTTGCTCATTTGAGTTGCTGAGTTTGTTGAGAAGGTTGGGAAGAGAGCAAGAGCCCTAGAGTGAGAGAGTGATTCGCGAATCCATCCATCCTCTCCTCTAGTTCATCCAAGAGTTCAAGTGTGCATCCTCTAGTTGTGAAGCTTGAGTGAGTCAAGCGAAGATCGAAGCTTGTTACTCTTGGTGATCGACATCACCTAGACGGTCCGGTGGTGCTTGGAGGAAGGTGATCGCCGGAAGATTGTCGGCGGCTCTTCTTCATCGACGTTGTGATCGGTTGTGGGCGATTCACCGAGCCGGAGTGGGCGAAGAATCAGCCCGTAGAGAGCACTCATCCCTTGCGCGGGATTGAGGGGAGCTATACCTTGCGAGGTGCTCCAACGAGGACTAAGGGGGAGTGTCGACTCCTCGATACCTCGGCAAAACATCGTCGTGTCAAGCATCTCTTTCCCTAGCTCTTTCTTATCGCATTACTTTCCGCACTTGTCTTTCAATTCATACTAGAATTGTGTAGGAAGTTTTCGCTTTCTATTATCTTGCTACCGCTTTCTAGCTAGGACACACTAGCGGTAGGCACTAGGGGGTTAATTGGCTCTTTATAGGTTTAATTCTTGTTTAGAAATTAAAAAGAGCTCAATTCACCCCCTCTTGGACATCTTGATCATTTCAACAAGCTATCCTACTATCCTTCTTGGTCTTATAGGCTTGATAATGATAGACATACATAGCAAACTCAATGTTAATCCATTTAAGAGTAACTCCAACAAACTGGCTAATTGTATTCGTGAAGCTATTTATAGATATTATGCTTCAAAACATCACTCCAACAGCTTGTGTATACCGTTTTCTATTTTATCCAACTGGCTATCCTATCATTCTCGCTGGCAATATTTACCTAGCGAGTCATATTTGCTATACATATTTTTCATTTAGTTAGGCTGTTGTAAAACTCTACATTTTGAATGAGTTTTCTATTTTACATAATGGCTAAATCTCATAATTTAGCATCTAATTTTAGTAACTATCTGGGAGATGCTCTAATAGCCCACCGGTCCATTTTAGAACGGAGAGAGTATATGTTCATAAAATTTTCTTAGTGACCTATTAATTATATTATATATGTTTGATTTTAAAAAAAAATCGCCACACCTGAAATTTTTTCCTGCCTCCGCCACTGGCCACCACACATCAGTCTTTTGTTGTAGCTTAGATAAGAGATAGCATGGTTTCATAGTGGCATAGGTAAAAGTCTTTCATGCCATACAAAATTTAAGTTTGTATAAGCTGACTTCAAGACATAGCTGCAGAAAAATATGTGAGGTGAAGTTTAGCAATGGAGGAACCAACTTATTCCTTGCTTAAGAGTTACTCCCTCTGTTCCAAATTATAAGTCGCTTTGACTTTTTTGGTTCATCCGGATGAACCAAAAAAGTCAAAGCGACTTATAATTTGGAACGGAGGGAGTAGAGTTTATTGGCATCAAGTCGGCAATCAAGTTACTTGTAGGTGGGCTAATGTTTCCTTGTGTCAGATTTGTTTTGTCTAATCTTGTTTCCCTTATTAGTACTCAGCTTACTTTGTGAGAATTCAAAAGCAATTGAGTTAGGAACAGACGAATAGAATATACACTTAATAATACTACAGGAAGAGTGGTTCCAGGAACTCTTGTCTCTGTAGCCATTATAGGCTTGCGCTTGTAGGCCTGGGTGCGTAATCCAGTTTGGTCATATGCAGTATTTATCCTTCTATGCTTATGCTGCAGACAGGCTGAATATACAAGGCATTGTTTTACCAAAAGAATATTCAGGCTTGTCATTTGGCAGATGCAGCAACAGGTAGGTTATAGTTCAGATTTACAAGCATGACTGCTCTCTGCTTATTTGCCATCCAAACCGATGGATGGCATGTTTCAGGCGTTGTCTTGCATTCTCTTGTTTTTTCTCTTGCCCGTTGCACCTGCTTTTTATCCGTTTGTTGCACCACTGTGATGGTGCGTTGCTTCGCTAGGTCGTGTGCTCTGGTGCGTGGTCGTGTGCTCAAGAGTTTTTCATCCAAAGATGCAGCGATCCATGAGTTCTTGATAGGAAATGCAACAATACAAAATCCGACGAGGTTATTTAAGTTCTGTGTGAGACGCTGGGGATCTGGTATGCTTTTCATCATTGGAGTTTCTCATTATTTCTTCAATTCAGTTAATAGGCAGAATTTCATTAGTGATTCAAAAACAAATTTACAGTGTTTGAGGGAATATTTATTTGAGCATGTTGATCTTTGGTTGAACCTCCATGTGCTTCCCTGAATTTCAGTTAAACTTGGTTGGCTTTTCTGAAAATTGCCAACAAGTATGGAATCCATGGTGGAGGTATATACTATTTTTTTTAAAGAAGGAAAATTCTGGGACAACATTATTACATGCAGTATAGAGGAGTCATTAACAATTAATTATAACTGAGATGATATTGCCATTCAATGCCTTGCAAGGAGGAAAGTTCACGTGGTAAACCATGGAAGTGGCTACTATTTTAGTATTTTATTTACCTCTATTTGTTAGATGATTTAGCCTTTGCAATCTGATTTTGAGATGTTTTCTTTGTGCTTTGATAGGTGCAAGCTCATGGAGCAGATGCGATTCGTTGACGAGGACAATTGTGTGTTCTTCAACAAACTTTTCTTTTCAGGATAGGAAAATGTTTAGACGATCCACCAAGCTGCAACTAAGAACATATGTTTAGAGTTTAGACTGTTTTTAGTGATGATATCTCGAAAAAACAAATAATTGCTATATTTCATGAATAATGGATAACTAACGATGCCAGTGTATATTCAATTTAAGTTGCTCTTTAGGTGCTTGTACCAGTATTCAATGGCGATGCTTTAGTTTTTTTCCTTGCTCACAATCTTTGAGTGCTCATTTTTCTGAGGTGCAAGAAATGATCTGTCTTTGCTGTCTACTGCTCTGGTCTTTGAAATTTAAGTTCTGTGGTGTTAGGGGAATACTAATCATGAATGGTTAATATCATTTTAATTAGCAGCACATAAAGATATTACTCTTGAAACATGGTCATCCTCCCGTTGCTACGTGCATGTCACCTATCAGATAAAAAAATATTACAAAAATATTTAAATTTTTGGACGAATAAATCAGTGACCTGTTACTAGACAAAAAAAAATGGTATTTTTTTTTAAAAAAAATTAGGCCGAGTCAAGGAGCTCGGCTCGACCGAGAAGGAGCTTGACCGGGCTCAACCCAAACCAAGTAGTAGCATTTGTTTTTATGAGTTATTACGAAGAATTTGAACACACATTGTAGCATTTTTTTGCGTTCCCTTGAGTTGTGACGATGAGATTATTATTAAAGACGTACTTCCATTCAACAGAGGGACATTCACAACTTTAAGCCATTTGAAGTTGCATGTTTGTTTACCTTGACTTTTGCTTACTACTTGGCCTGCGTTAGGGTAATTGCATTACGTTGTTTCCGTTACAACGCACGGACATTTACCTAGTTCTCTAAAAAAAATATGAAAACTTTCCAAACAAATAATGGCGCCATGAAGTTTGGATACTTGATTTAGTGATTTATTTTTTAATACATTTTATCATTGATTTGTTACATGAACACGAAGGGGTTTTCTTGCATTCTCAAAAAAAATGTCAAAACACCAAAAGTCATTTGTATTTTTGCACAAAAAGGGTTAATACTGTATTTTCCTTCAATTCTCCTCCGGTTTCCGGCTGCTGCACCGGGCCACCGGCTCCGTCGTCATCGGTGCGGTGCTGGGCACCTCCTTTTAGCTCCTGGCCGCGCTGTTGCTGCCATCGGTGGCATGGCAAGGTCTCCGAGATAGCAAGATGAGGTGCGCGCTTTCGACAGCATCAACAATACCCGTCTCCTCCCATCCGTCTCCTCATCTCAGTCTACCTCTCGAAGGCTCCCTAGCTCAAGGTCTTCTATGATGGCATGCAGCAGAACAGAGTCGGGAGAACGTACGTGCTGGGTCCGGTACTCCGGTCCAAAGACAGACAGAGAGGACTAGGACGCTCCTCGCCACTGCCACCGGTGCCCATCGTCATCGATGAGGTGTATCAACAAAGGTAGCAACACACACATTCATCTAGCACGTAGCCAGGGGAGCGTAACGCATGGGTGCGCGGCGAAACCGTGCGTACCGTGCTAGTTACACTAATGTACAATTTAGTATAATTAGGCTGGTTGATGAAATTTTAGAAACTTTGATAATTTTAGAGTGGCTGGAATTTTGCTAATTTTAGAAAACTGGACAAGAGAGAGGATGACTTATTATGAGTTGACATATACGTCTTGAAACCGAACTTCTCATCAATCATCGTTATACATGGGTTGTTCTAACTTATATGAGCACGTGTAAGTCTAGGTCATACACACTCACACATAAAGTGACAAAGGGTGTAAGTTTAGTTTGACAAATAAAAAATAGAGACACGAAGGGTACGTGTAAGTATAGTTTGACAAATAAAAAAACACAAGAAACTCTCCACCGTGCATGTAGTTAAGATGAACAAAAAAATAGAGATGAAATTTAACCTTTTTAACAAAAACAAAGTTATAGATTCTGGATGACGGAATAGTCAAATTCGTCTATAAACTATCGTTGGAAGTTCATTTTTGTCCTGAACTATGAAAACGGTCATTCTCGTCCTCAAACTTTCGCAGTCGGTTCAATTTGGTCCCTGAAGCGCCATGCTGGTTCACATCGTCATCGCCCAGTCAGTTAGAGTTATGAATTACCGTTTTTGCCCTGGTTGAAACAAACCACCAAAAGAGATATGTGAGACGGCTTTGCCACCCTGCGTTGCTTCGGAGTGCACCATTTATTGTGACACTATCAAAATATTAAACTTTTCCTAGTAAGGTGGACTTCTCCTAGTGTTTTGGTAGTTAAAAATTTAGTACAAATTTTCCCTACTAAATGTCTCCTAGTGAAATTCTCATGTGCTATAGTTAGTGCTAGTGTTTTATTACTACTTAAAACACTAGGAGAACTCTACCATTTTGATAGTGCGAAATAAGGGGCTACAAGCGTGAAGCCTGAAGGTGCCCATTGTACGTGTTGGCAACGACTTTCTGCTGCGAGCCAAAGGATGATGTACCTCAAATGGAACCGAGTTTCATAAAAATTAAATAAGATCTTATATAGTAATATTATGGATACTTGAGCCTATGCTTCCAGGAACCTTAGCGAGTCAAAAAGAAAATGGCGCCATGTTTACGTTCCTCGTCCTAAGCAACAGAAACTAAGAGACCAAATTGAGTGGTAGAAATCAATCACCAATTATACAAAAGAAACTCCCAAAAAAACCTTCCTGTCTTGCTTAGTAGTTGGCCCCAGTCTTGGAGTTTCTTCCTGCTTCTTTGCCATGGATTGTGACGTTGAGAGAAAGAAAAATAAAAATGAATTTGACCATGACACGTGGGCACATGTAAACTGAGATTGCTTTTAAGAGATCTCTATAGCTGCAAGCACGGGAGAAGGCGGGGCCATATCTGGTAGAGTTGCTCTTAATACTTGTCCATCTATCTCACATCCTAAAAAGAAATTTGACAAAAAAAAAACCCTACTACCTCTGTTGCAAAAAAACAAAAAATATTCATTTCTCACTACTTTTTGAGGAGTCAAATAATTTTAAGTGTGATCAAATTTATATAACAACTTAGTAAACTTAAAATAGCATTTGCGTTAAGCATTGCGAAAAGCACCGGTAATCAGCCATAAGAGATGGCCAAGGGGCAAGGGCAAAAATGGTAATTCATCACTCTAGCTGACTGGGCAATGTCGATGTGAGCCCGCGTGGCGCTCTAGGGACGAAATTGAGCCGGCTGCGAAAGTTTGAGGACGAGAACGTCCATTTTCTTAGTTTAGAGACGAAACTGAGCTTTCGACGTTCAAGAATGAATTTGGCAATTCCGTCATTCTAGATATACAACTCTAGAATCACATTTTCTTGTTTTTTTTTACTCAATATAGATGTGCAGTCATATATATCATGTTTAGATCTAAAACTTTAGAAAATCTCATTTCACATTTTAGTTTCTAAAAAAATTCAGCCCAAATTTTACAAAAAATGATGATTTTAAATTGATATATCAAAATTTTACCCCAACTCCCGAGCCATCCGGGCATGCAGCGACTTTCCACGCTGGAACGCATCGGGCCCGCGCCAGCTGTGCCATCGGTGGGCCCGCTCGTCTTCTTGGACGCCAATCCATCCATGCAGCCTTCGCTCCGCCACCGCCCCAAACCCCTGCGGCTAACTACGTACGTGCTTAGTGCTAATCATCACTCTGATGGCCCGCTAATTACAGTCCTCTTGCTGATTAATGAAGCTGAACCTTCGAGAGCCCGAGCACGTATATAAAGCGCGCAACCGCCTCCCCCTGCTCGCTGGCATTTCCCTCGCGGCCTCCCCTTCCCAGGTTCCCCCAAAACCCTCTCCCCTCCGCCCGCCACCGCGCCGCGACTCCTCCTCGCCGCGACCCCTCCTCGCCTCGCCATGGACGCCGGCGGCCTACGTATGTTCCTCCTGGAGCCCGCGATGGGGTTCGGGAGGCCACGCCTCGTCATGCGCCCGTGGGAGCCGGAGTACTCGGCGCTCGCCTTCCCCCAGGCGTCCATGTCCATGGAGTCGTGGGCTTCGTCGCGTTTCCGTCTCCCTCCGCCACCTCGAGCCGCAGGGCGGCGGCCGTGCCTGCGCTGGCTACAGTCGGTGGCCGCGTCCCCGGCTCCCTATTCGCAGCACCCATCGGAGCGGCGGGGAACGCGATCAATTCATCTTCGACGGGACGCGGCGGCAGCTTCGGATGGAGCGGAGCGACGCGCACCACCAACTCCTACCCGATTCTACCCTCCGCCACCCCGTCGTCGCAGCTGGTTGTGGCTGGGCTACCCAGGAGCGGCGGCCGCGTACCCGGATCATCACCATCGACAGGACGACCTCGCGGCTTTGGGTGGAGCGGAGCGACTCGCACCAACAACTACTCCCACTCCAACCCCGACGACGAGGAGAACGAGTTCCGCAAGCCCGCCAACCTCTTCGACCCAAACCCTCGCTCAAAGAGAGATATCAAGTCCTGGATCGAGCTCGCCCGCCTCCAGACATTCTTCGAGGTGGCCTTCGATGCGGTTAGTGCGTTTCTGCGTGCCGCGCGGTTCTCCTTCGTTTCTTCCCAACCCTTTCAATCTCTTCGGCCTCTCGCTCGCGTTTTCATGCGGATATGTGTCGTACAGGGAGCTCTCGAGTCCGGCAGCGACCTGAGACGTGTGCTCGACACGATCGGCGAGATCGACATTACCGCGCCCGGCCGTTCTTGGAGTTCGGAGCTCTGCTCCGATCGCATCCGTGCTGTCATCGGCGCGCCCAAGCTCGAGGAGCTGCTTAAGGCGAGGATCCCCCCTGAGGACAAGCAGTTCGTGTTCAGCGCTTTTGCAGGGCAGAGCATGATAGAGGCAATCGAGCACCTTATGGTATGGCTCCTCCTCGATCCCTCCATGGATCTCTGCGTAGAGCATGATGGATTTTCATCATGTTTGCAATGAAATTACCAATTGATTGCCAGCTAATACAATTTGCAACCATAGTCTTGTGATTGCACATGCCAATCTGCTTGTGGGTTTGGTTTTAAGCTTTGCACTCTGATTTGCAGTGATTTGTTGTTGCTCTGTATGGAATCCTAGTTTGGTTACTGACTTACTGTGAACAAGGTAAAAAATGATAAGAAGTGCTGCATAGAGATTTGGTTGTGCTAACCAAACCATGTGATTAGCAAATTTGACTGACAGTACATTGAAATTTGGTCAAAGTATCATTTAGAAGTTCCTTTTTAGTGACATGAAAACTGACTTCAGACAATTGAATGTCAGCTAATACAATTTGCAACCATAGTCTTGTGATTGTACATGCCAATCTGCTTATGGGTTTGGTCTTTAAGCTTTGCACTCTGATTTGCAATGATTCGTTGTTGCTCTGATTGGAATCCTAGTTTGGTTACTGACTTACTGTGAACAAGGTAAATAACGATAAAAGTGTTGGATAGAGATTTGGTTGTGCTAACCAAACCATGTGTTTAGAAAATTTGACTGACAGTACACTGAAATTTGGTCACAAAGTGTCATTTAGAAGTTCACTTTTAGTGGCATGAAAACTGACTTCAGACATTTTAGCTTGCTGCTGATTTGAATCATTTTTCTTTTTTGCTTTTACATTGCTGCAAGTTTTTTTACTGTTCCTTCTTTAGTTATTGTGAACAAGATAAAAACGAAAATGAGTGCTAGATGGAGATATGGTTGTGCTAACCAAATCATGTGATTAGTAAATTTGACTGATAGTACATTGAAATCTTCACAAAGTTTAATGTAGACGTTCATTTTTAGTGGCATGAAACCGATCGACTTCATACATTTAGCTTGCTGCTGATTGAATCTTTTTTTTTTTTTGCTTTTACATTGCTGCAAGTTCTTTTTACTGAAAATTATTAACAAATAGTTATGTGACATGTCACATTTTTATGGACAAAAGACGATGGTTGAGACAAATACAGTCGATTGCTGGTTACATAGTGCATTTTTGGAACACATGTCTAAAATTGTGATGACTCACGTGTTATAATTATTTTGTTTCATAGGCTATACTTCACAGTCTCCTGTATCCAGTCCTTCCCAACTTCGTCCTATGCAAGTCTTGTCCAATTATCCTGCAACAGGTATTACATATGTGTCCATTTGTATTTTTTTCCCGAGATTTTACCCTCGTCTAATGTTTTGCTCATGCCACCATCCAGTTACTCAAGGCTATATGTGAGTTCTCTACACTCATAGAATCGACCAAGTTCAAAAGGTAGTATTGGCAAGCATCTTTCGTCAGTTGTTTCTCTAGACTAGGTATGAGCTACTAATGTCCTGTTGAACACTTGAACTGCAGGCCGCAAAGTAGCATCCGCTACCCGATGCTGGAAGCCCATGCTCGGGCGCTTGAACAAGTCTGCGCCATTGCAATGGACGTCTATGAAGAGGCGTGCCAGGAAGAGCCGAAAGAGGATGTGGGCAGGGCTCAGACAAGAGCTGAGGAACAGGCGTATTACACTGCTCGAGCAAGACGTTGGGGTCGTAGACTACGTCCTCGAAATCGGAGTCAGTGATACGGAGAGAGTATGCGAGCTGATACTGGATGTGGCCTTGTGCGTCAGGGTCAGGGCGGGATCTGCAGGAAGCAGCAATTAGCTTAGACAGATGCATGCTTCAATTCTTCGGTAGCTATCCACATACTCAATCCAGAACACAAACTTCTTTGTGTGTCCTGTTTTACTACATCGCCAGGTTAATCGATCTCTTGCTAACTGTCAAGATATATTGTGATCTTAATCAAGGCTCTGTTGATAGTAGTTACAGTTCTGGACTTCTGGGTTGTGCGTATTCTGACACCTAAGTTGTTTCTTGGCATTTCGTTTGGCAATGCATAGCGATCATTTTTGTTTGCCAATCTGTAATTTTCGGCTACATACATAGATCAAGGACAAGATATTCTTCTGAAAAGAAAAAGGAAAAAAATATTGAGAGACATGCAAACACATTACTAACTGGCACGAATACTCAGCCGTGCCAAAGGACTTCAGAACAACATCGTGTTTTTACTCTTTATTATAGGTGGGTGCTCTCCGGTGATTTCATCAGCAATCAGCATTGGCCAGTGTACCCAATATGCTGTATGGTTTTGTGAGTTGAGACGTGCTAAGAGCTTCACAAAATTAACACTGCTTGTATGGTTTTGTGTGTTGAGACGTGCTCTCCTCGAGGGCCGCCTGGGGTTTGCTCTGCGACCTGATCTCCTTGTCGGCCGTGGCGTCAGCTTCAGGTAGAGAAGCTGCACTGCACTGCACGGCACGGCGATGACGCCAGAGGAGAATAGCAGATCGACCGAGCAACTACGATTATATCGTAAGAGTCCACTCGCGATTTTGTTGCCAGAGCCCGCCTCACCTTGTTTCCACTAGGCACACGTGCAACTTGTTTGCAACTCGAATAAGATAGTATGCTTTATTTAAATATAAATATAAACTCTCGTGTATATATATGCCAGATTATTATATATGCCAACTACGATTACATAAGAAGACTTATTAATAATAACACTAATCGAATTGGCAGAACTTCAACGGGTTTTCCACCGTTTGATGTTTGGCAAGCCAATCGACCAACTTCTTCATTACTTCATCGCTACGAGATCTAAACTCTCTTGCGGCCCTAACACCTTCATCTTTCTTCTCTCTGCTTTCATCGTCACGACTAACCTGCTTTGGCAGAGTTTTTTGAGAAAAAGATATATCAATGAAAGCTCAATTTATGTAAATACCAAAGTAACAAATCATGCTCTTCTAAAATGCTTGTATAACCTGTTCGTATAAAGGACTTCATCAATATTGTAATTGGTCACTCTGTTATCAGTTTTTCCACGTATCTAGTCTACAAATTCACCAATGGTAAAAAAAAAAGATATCTCCCACATAGATTTCTTTACAGTATTACCAAAAACACACCACCATAATGCTAGTTTCTAATGCAAGTGACTCATGCTGCATTTGCCATTGTGGCATGATCACAAAGAAACATAATTAACACCGTAAGAAAAGTTTAACCAAGTGTAGAACAATTGCACTAACTATCCTATATACAACAAGTAATAATTCAACTAATTCTGTGACCCATCCCCCCCCCCCCCCCCCCCCCCCCCCCCGTCCCCCCCTCTCTTCCCACGTCAAGGTGGCAGATTCAAAAGCAATATGGAAATCATATGTTGTGGAAAAAGGCCCACCAAAACAGATATGTTTGCATTACTCAAATCTGTCTTCATTATGTTGACATCTTATTATGTTTGTTATGTATAAAAATAATTTCAGAATATAGGATAAAGCATGAGCATCATGCAGTGTTGTGTTCCACTGCCATGATTGTTGTTGATAGATAAATATAAATTGCCACATTACACGAACTTGCTTCAATTCTGTTAAGTTCTCAAGCATGTTGTTCTACTTGTCTTGTTCCAAAACCTAAGAAGCTGCAAATGATAGTTCTGGTAAATATAGTTATGAACCTTTAATGCACAATGAAAACTGTACCTTAACCATATGAATTTTTGAAGACCTTGCCTTGGCGTAACCAAAGGATGGACAACTTTGAACCTTTTTATGATCGAAAGTCGCATATTTTGCAAAATCTGTAGCTGTTTTGAGTATTTGCTGAACAAATATGTAGGCAGCCAAAAATCGTTGACAATTATCTCGCTCCTATAATAACAATCTATGTGTTAGCCATTAGAAGCTAATTAACAAAAATATCTTTTAAGAATATCAATCATCTTATGGTGTTGTACCTGATGAAAATAATAATAATAGGATGGGCCTTTTTCTATGGTTGCAATCTTTCTCAGATCTGAAACATGCTTACGCAAAAGTGAGAAACTTTCCGTAACTCCATCATTCGGTGTCAAGAAACTGAACCTAGTCCAATAACAAATTTCTCGTTGAAGAGTACAAATATCAATGGCAATGTCACCAATAATCACATTCGCAAAATTTATAACACCATTATGTAATAGATGTGGCCCATCATTGGACAACCTGCTATATTTTCAGATCAAATAAAATCATGTTAAACTTTAAAAAGTCACATATTATACAATAATTTTTTGAGAAATCAAAGTATTCAGATACAAGATAATATTGATTTTGTAAATAACATTGAAGTATAAATTAATATTGTTGACTTGGAAGTGTACAAACATAAAAGGTGTTTAGTTTGCCTGCTGGATTTCTTGCCTCGCCCAGCAAAGCTAGGTCTGCCATCCTAGGCGAGACAAATTGGTTCTCCTAAGCTAGCAAGGGAAGACCCTGCTTGCATGGGAAACAAGGCAAACGAGCAGAAGAATCAAACGCCCTGCCTGTTCCAGTTTCTTGGGCGGCGAGGTGATGCAAGCTTGAGCAAAGGATACAAACACGTCCATAGAGAAATACGAGACCAAGATAAGACTTGTGAGGTACACTGACCTAAATACAGACATATATTTTTGGCAGATGATAACATTTTTATTTATTTGTTTCCACAATATAAACAAGATGATATGCACATTGCTTTGATTAAAAAATGAGTATTTGACTAATATATAAGTATAATATGCATAAGCAGTTCACCATGACAAATGTCTATGAAACATCAAGCGACAAAATTTCCGTAAGGTTAACAAGATCTAATATTCATCTAAGTCTAACATACACTAACATAAATAATTATGGGATATTCCGCTTTTTTTGAAGTGGTTCTTTGTTTCTATGATACATGGACGTCTGTATTATAAACGTATAATCTGCTAACATATGTTTCTACACATAAAACTTACACTTTGAGATAAAACCAATTTTAATCATATATAATCTTGTGACAAAATAACATGAACACTAAGAAAAGCAACAAGCATTAGAAAATGGAGTAGCCTAAAAGCCCAAATGTACATTCCAAATAAATAAGCAAGAAAGCTAACAACATAATGAAGAGATAACCTAAGACATGTAGTTTCCTTATCAAAGCAACAAATACAATGTGTGGCATAAATGCAATGTACCAAACACATTAGATCAACCCTTCAAAGGTAACTGTCATAGGAAAAACTATTCCCAGAAGAAAGAACTCAAAAACAGATCAAACCTGTCTAGACAACCATCAGCGCTGCACAAAGGTAAGGTAATACGTAGTGTAGAGTCAATCTTGTTTTTGCAGCTACGAAGTCGCAAAACATCCATTTCCAACTGTTTACATTAAACATAATACTATCACATCAGGGTTTTCCACAAGATGGAATACATTTATACTTTTACTTATGAAATACATAAATCACAAGTGTGGCAAAGTTTTGAGCTGAATATATATTATAGAAAAATTACCTGAGATGAAACCTTTAAGTATATAGATATGTTACTATTAGGCTTACACGTGTTTATGGCTTTACCACTTACAATCTAGTTTACCTAAAAGAATGATGGGTAATTGTCACCAAAATCTATCTAAGGCATCAGGGCAATGGCAGAGAGGGGGTTGATGTAGGCACATACATGGGTGCAAAAAGTAAATTAAGCATGGTGTAAGTTGTTACAACTAATTTAGATCAGTATTTGATTTTGTATAATTTTAAACATTTGGAAACATATCATGGCAGTATAGAAGTGTGCTGTGGGTGTGCCATTTTATTTCAACTGAAAATACAGCAGGGAGACCTCCACTGTAAGAGTTTTTTTTATTAATTCTGAAAAAGGGAAAAAAGCTGTACAGAAGGAGGCTAAAAGAACTAAACAACATGACCAGGAAGAGGGCAGGGGAAACTGCACTCCACAGAAGCAAGTGAAACTAGGAGAGGGAGTCTAAACAGAGGAGAAAAGCAAGTTGTTTTTCTTCACAAATCTAAAAGCTTGAAGTTTGGCTTCGACATAAATTACCCTTACTAGTAAAACAAAATTCAAAGTTTCTTTGACGTGAGAAATTACCATCTTAACTTTTGACAATATCAATTCACCAAGCAGAATCCAGTCAGTACGGCCAAAAAGGAGAGGCACAACAACTCCCCAATTTCTTAGTGCTAGCAAAATCAGCTCAACCTATAAATATTCATAGTGAAATAAAGTTAAATGTCATCATGCATAAAGTGAGCAGTGAACAGAAAATTCTAAATGCACTTATCATCAGAAGTTTAGAAGAAACTTAAAGATATTGTGTGATGACTCAACAATTCATCACAATTTCATCAAACAAGATGTTATTTTTGTCTTCAGCACAATAGAGCATTAAAAGTATAATCACATAAGCTATGAGCATACAAGAAACTAATGGTAACGGAATGGAATTATCAGCAATGCATGCAAACAAAAGTTTACAGAAACAAAGGAACAAGTTTAAGAGAAAATAGCTGCATAGGTAAACCTGAAGATGTTCTATTAGAGTAACAGTTATATCTGCAGAGTCATGTAACCATAATCGGAGGATTGTTAGATTTTGGACATATTGACTTATTGTTGCATCGAGCTTTCTTGCTGGTTCTCCAACTCTTTCAACAAGTGCTTCCACAATATTATTTCGTACATCTTTATTTTCTCTCCACTGAAACTTTCCTTTTGCAATATCATCATCTATTCTTCCAAGACCATTTAGAATGTCATCTCGCTTATAACTAGATATGAAACCCTAGAAAATGTAGAATCACATAAACAATATTAGAGTTTCAGGTAGGGGCAGTGCCAGTGCATGAAAGAAATTGGTTGAGTTGGTTTATATGGGACCCAAAGGCCTTAATCAATGCCTCAGTTATAATAAATGACAGGAAATACTACAGGAGATCGAATTCCAGTCCTAATACAAGGCACAATATATGACTTGCATTTGGCACCATACAGGATGTAAATCTACTTCAATTAGGACGAACTAATTAGCTTTTCCTAAACACCAGTTATTTAAATTTTAAAAACAGAGGGAGTACTATTATCGAATGTAAGTAGATCTAATAAAACATAAACCATCATTTATAAAACAACATAAATCATTATTTTATTATCCAAGGAAAAACCCATAATATAGAAGAAAAGGAAAAGGAAAAGATTCCAAACCAATCCCCCACTACAGACAACGTCAGATATCCCCACCCCCAAACCAACCCCCCCCCCCCCCCAAAAAAAAAAGAAACTATCTTTTGTCCTTGATTTCCTCCCCCAACTATTTCAGTTGGTCCAATATAGCTTAATAAGATTTGTATTTTAAATTTTTCCACGTAAATGATGAAAAAATCATAATGTATTTGTTTTAACATAAATTATGATGCCCGCTATCTTCCCACAAAATCTTTCTTAAACTTAAAATTCAATTTGTACTTGAAGAGACAATGGACAAATGTTATTAAGGATTAGGTTACTGCTACTAAATAAAATAGTTGAGGAGAGTAAATCAAATCAAGTCTAGTTTAGGGGTTATATGTACAATGGCCAAACTTATGGCGGAGTAATTCAAGACTTTTTCCACTAGGTACTCAATGAAAAGCATCAAGAGAATACCAGATCCATAAGCATATTGGCACTTTCTTTGCAGGCGATTATAATAAACTTGTAGCAGTCTTTCTCTGATGAAATGAACTGTATGATTCCATCCACAAAATTTCTAGCGCACTGCTGAAGATCCTTTTCACATTGCTGGTACTCTTCATTCATTAGCTTCTGCTCCTGTGGCTAAACCATATCATGCAATTAAACTTGTGAGACTACAAAAGGATTCCCAGTAGTTGAATGTGTGCCATATTAGGCTAATGTAGTCAGATCATGAGATCAACATACAAAAACAAAAAATTGTAATAATTTCTGTTATATGGTTTGTTGGCTATCTATTATGCATAAATAGGAACACTATTTATGAGGGAATATAATTTTAGATTTCACAATACAATATATGCAATCATATACCCTAACATGTCAACAAATGTGCATATGAAAAGTTGAAGTATAAGAAACCTAGTAAAATTCAGTGTTAACCATTCATGGTTCTAGCATAATAATGCACCAAACAAATAAAGGCATACGATGAGGGAAACAGCGTGGATGACTGCCTAGTTTAGTACAAGAATTGGTACCGATGGATGGCGCAGCTTCAACATGTTGAGGACGTCGATGTAAGAGGTTGGTGCCTGAGGATCAACAAAATCCCCATCCCTGAACAATGGCTTGGAAGTCAGCGGCACCCAGTCCAGCTCCTATATGATCATGATGTTATAACAGTGTTTAGCGAGTTTTGGCATAGGGTATTGAAAAACAAGAAGCTCCACGAATGAAACAGTCTTATATGTACACAACTTATTGTCAGAATATATCTCAAGAAAATTTGAAAAAAAAATACAATAGCATAGGATTCAGAGGCCCTGCTTGGACAATTATAGATCATTTACTAGTCATGCACCGTGTATCAACAATGATATATTCTGATAGCATAGGCAAGAGAACACACAGTATATAGTGTAATCAATCAAAATTATTTATTGAAGTAAATATCGGTCTTAAAAAAATTGTCATCATGTATACTCTAACCAATGATTTGTTATTAACAAAGCAGAGATGACAGTCCCAAACGCGCGGAATCCAGGGACACATACCTGGACTCTCAAGGCAACCGACGGGAAGGCGAAGCCGCGCTGCTGTAGAGGATGTTTGGGCGGAAACCGAGAATAAGTGACGGAGTTGGCGTTCCGTGGCGGCTTCCGTGCGGAGAGGAAGGTCGTCGGCGGGCAGCCAGCAGGCCCTCGCAGCGCCGGCATTGCCGCCGCCATCGTGTATGTATCCCTTTTCCTTGTAACCAGCGAACGGAAACAACTCCGTCTGCAGCTGAAATTACCAAGAACGAAAAAGAAAAAATCGGTTTTATAACAGGACGGAGAGGAGAGGCGAGCGGCGCACGGAGATCGGAATTGGATGCAAGAATCCCTCGATGCGAGGAGCAGGAAGGGGAGGGGCAGCTGAATGATCAGATGAAGCGAGGAGAGAGAGAACTACCTCGGTGAAGGAGGCGGCGGGCGAGGAGCAGCGCTCGAGGACTGAGACGAGGGGGAGGGAGCGTCCGTCACCTGCTTGCTTGCCTGACGATGGTGGAGCGCCGCCGCCCCTTCCGTCGCGGACTGAGACGAGGGGAGGGGGCGTCCGTCACTTGCTTGGCTGCAGGCCTGACGACGATGGAGCGCCGCCGCCTCTTGCGTCGCGGACTGAGACGAGGGAGACGAGAGAGAAAGGGATGGGAAGGGGGTTCGAGGTTATGAGGTAGCGCAGACTCGGCCCAGATTCGCTCGCGGGCCAATTGGGCCACCCATATTACACAGAAATATTTCCTCTTCTGAATTCCCCTGTCCTCACGGTGCAACTGGTTGCTACCCATTATGAGGAATATTTTTTTTTTTGAGAAACACCCATTATGAGGATGTGTGAGGACTAGGAAAACAAACGGTCTCGGCCCAAAAGAAAGAAGACCCCCCCCCCCCCCCCTCTGCGCGGTGGTCTCGTCCTCTACCTGCCAAGTGCCGACAGCCGACGTAGTGACGGACTCCGGCGGTGCCAGCGAAGGAGGCCTCCGGCGCCATTTGGTGAGACGGGCGCTGCCAACAACATGGCGACTGGACAATCTTACGATTACGATTACGTAGTTGCTCGGTCCATCCGATATATTCTCCTTCCTGGAGAAGCTGAATCCAAAGTGTCCGGAGCTTTTGTTAACCAATCGAAAGAAAAATGGACCTCCGTCGAATATACAGCAAAACAAGGCTGCCAAGCAGCCGGTGGTCACACCAACACTGCAGGAAGGGGCTCCCTTGTTGATTCCGTGAATACTATACATACATGCATGTATCGTGCGCAGTCCGTTGACACTGATATACCAAAACCACACACACATATATAAGCTCTACACTCTACGGCATCGATCCGGACATCGAAACATCAAACGCCTGCACTCAATCACTCATAATTGGCTCTGTGCTGTCACTGCGGAATGGCTTCGCGTAAGGCACTACTCGTCGCCGCTGCCGCCATGGCCGTCGTCGCCGTGGGTGCTCTGCTCCCTGCGACCGCCTCGGCTTACGACCACAAGGTCGGGGACGACGCCGGCTGGGCCCCCGGGGTGGACTACGACTGGTGGGCCTTCCTCAAGGACTCATTCTACGCCGGCGACACGCTCGGTACGTGACCTAGCTATCGCTACATCTGCAGTCCTATTCATGCATGCATGCATGATGTTGACGTGGGCGCTTGCGATTCACCGATCGATTGATGCGTATGGATGGTGATTCTTCGCAGAGTTCGTGTACCCGCAGGGCTCCCACAACGTGGTGTCGGTGGGGAAAGGGGGCTACGACGCGTGTACCGTGCCGAGCAACGCGCCGACGCTCAACTCCGGGGACGGACGACCACATCACATTTGGGGGTTCCGGGCAGTTTTATTTCATCTGCGGCATCGAGGACCACTGCAAGTCCGGCATGAAACTCCACATCACCGCCTTGTGATGTGAACCATGGATCTTTGTCGTCACCTCGAGCGCGATGCGTGGCGCTTGCATTGCTTGCGATCTCAGCTGTTATCTGCACGCAACCGGAAGCCCGAAGAGAGTCCATGACCTTAAGTTTACAGCGTAGATTTTAATTTTGATATACTTATCGTAGGGACGAATAAACGGAGTGATATATAAGTATGTTCGACGTGGTCCGGCACTCCGGTTGTGTAGTTCATGTCTTCACGTTGTTGAACTCAAACTAAATTCACGTGGGTTTATAATTTAATAAATCCAAGTTCATTTTGTTGTTACTTTTATTAGTGAAACTATAGAAGCATTGGAAGCAAGTATATATATGCAACCGATGGCACATAAAAAAACTACTCTATCAGTAAATAGGATTTGTCTATAAATACACTGGATCTTAGAACTTTCAAAAAAAGATGTAAAGATCAAATGACCACAGAGGTGAATTGAGGCTTTAAAAATAAATCAATAAACCTTAACCCACTAAAACAATTTCACCACTACCATCCACAAAGTAGCCCTAAATAAATAACAAAAAACACACACACTAGCTACTTGGATGGAGGCTATTACTCACTACCAGAAACTAGATATTTCGTGAGAGGGACGGTTTTTCATGAGAGTGAAAAACAAACTGATGAAAATAATTATTTTCATGAGAGTGGTGAAAATTCCGCCACGAAAACATATTTTCATGAGAGTGCCCACACAATGTCATGAAAATCAGCTGTTTTCGTGAGAGTATTCAAATACCCTCATGAAAACTTTTTTCGTGAGAGTGATCATTTCCATGAGTTAAATTCCACCACTACGATGGGTAATTTTTATTCTTTTTGATAAAGGAAGCTTTTATTAAATCCTCAGTAGCAATATATAGAATTGATACAAAGCTAAAGGAGGCAACTTCCGGCCTCTGCCTAACATGAGTCACACAACCAAAAAGAGAGAAGAAACCTGGCACAATCTAGTGACTATCAATTCGTAAACTAGACTGCCACCCATGTGCCTGGGAGAAAATATCCTTGGCCACCTACGTCAACTATTGTGATACCGCTACAACTGTATTCTACAATTCCGGCTTCTGCAAAATAGCCTAAGTACGAAGCCAGTGGGTGACCAAATAGACAACCAGCACAGGAGAAACATTTTTTTCTTTTAAAAAATAATATCATTCCTACTGAGCCAAATAGACCAACAAGTCACAGCTCCTCCTAGTAGGAGCAAAAGCTTGACATCCTTGTTGATATCTGTTAGCCAACCATTAAACATATATGATCTATATTGGGGGGTTTTAAAAGACCCGTTGCAACCTGAATAAAAGACCAAATTGAACGAGCAAAACGGCAGTCAAAGAACAAGTGCTTAATTGTCTCTTTGTGACAAAAGCAACAAGTTTTACTACCTTGACAATTACACTTTGCTAGGTTATCCTTTGTCAAAATAACTCCTCATCGTAGGTACCACATGAAAAATTTTATTTTCAGTGGGACTTTCACTTTCCAAATGAGTTTGTTGAAGTTTGGTATATTAGTATGTAATAACGCTTGATAGTGTGACTTCACTGAAAATTTTACATTTGGGTGTAAATTCCAGTGAAACTCGTCTTGTTCATTGACCAACTCTATATTAGCAATACCAGGCAACAAATTGTTCCATGCTACTAATTTGGGACCAGTGAGATCTCTCCGCCAAGATAAGTTTGGTGCTGGACCAGAAAGAACCTCCGCAATGGTAACATGTTTAGGATGCTGTAAAAACATGGGTACTGTTCCTGTAGAGAAGAATTCCCAAACCATTTATCTTCCCAAAAACGTACTTGTGTTCCGTCCTTTACAACGAAGGATTCAAAACGAAAAAAGTCTCGCTTCACCTTCATAAGACTAGACAAAAAATATGAATCCCCATTTTTCCATTCCACTTGTACTAGTGGTTTTGATCCTAAATATTTATTACGGAGTAATTGTACTTGTAATTTTCATGGTGGTTTATACTCTCACGAAATAACTTGTCTTTGTGAAGGCGAACTCTCACGAAATCTATTCGTGAAAGTGAGCTCTCATGAAATGCATGCCAAACCCTCATGAAATCCATTTCTGAAGGTGAACTCTCACGAAATCCATTCCATAAGGTGAACTCTCACGAAATACCACAGAAACCCATCATGAAATAGACATTCAAACCTGGTGGCACGTTGTTTTCATGAGAATGGCCGTCATGGGAAACTCTCATGAAAATAATACGTGGCGGTGAACTCTCCGATAATGTGTATTCCGTGAGTCTAATATTGAGAAAGGACTTGCGGGACGGTGTACTTTCACACATTGTTTTTGTGAGATTAAAACCATATTTCGTGTCTGATTTGCACTCTCACGAAATATCTGGATTTTGGTAGTGACTTCACCTTGTGAAGGCTCCAACATTGCCTGCAGCCTGCCTCTCCGAGCAACCACAGAGCACGACATCGTGATCCGAGTCACGCGGAATGCATCCCCAACCGCAAGACCCTGTCTGAGGATCAAATGCCGCATCATAGTTCACTTTGACAAAGTGTGAAGGTGGTCTCTCCCACTTTCTTGTTGTGCTAACGGCCTTTACAGGCTTCTCAGGGTTCTCTTTACTGTTCCAGGTGGCCATGTAGACTTGAATGCCATGGGCTAGGCTGTTTGGGTTCCTTCTTCCTTGTTCACCTTGACGTATTCTATTTCTCTCGGCCCAACAAAACCAGAGAGTGAAGCAGCATTTCAGTTTCAGCTTCTCCTTCAGAAACAAGATTGCCTCAATCAACATCCCGAGCTGAGTTCTTTTCTGCTAGCATCGCCCTCTCTGATTCCAGTCCGAGAATGCTCCAGACTCGCACCATAGTTTTGCACTTAAAGAAAAGACGAGCTCCATCCTCATTCAGCCATTGGCGAACCACGCATCGGGTGTCGATGCCCATGCCCCTCCGTTTCAGGTTCATACGAAGAGACACGTTGGCGAGTGCTGCGCTGTCGGCTCCCAGGCTAATTTACGCATAGTTTTTTTTTTTTGAAATTTGTGAACAATTTGATGGTGTGAATAATTTGACATATATTTCTGTAGATGGTCAAATTTAACATCTTGAGTATATTGGAGCCTAACAGTCTCGTTAAGAATTTTATTTGGACAGATATATGGAGCTTCTATTATTAGTGAAGATATCTCGTTAAGACCTTTTCTTGCATGTATAGTGTTCCTGGTATATGCAGCGGTAGGCAAGTTTGCAGTTCTGTCTGAGATGTACAGAGCCACGGGTATCCAGAGATTTTGGGCAAATTTTGTCTGAATTTCGTATGCTATCATCAAGGAACATGTACTGCAATACCTTGTACAGCATGGAGTCCAATTAAAGATTATTACTATGTGCTAGTATGGTGCTTGCATGGGTGCACGAAACAGATAAGAAGGAAAGAGCAGAGTCCGATTGGAGCACGAAATGGATCTTTTTTTTTTAATATAGCACGAAGTGGATCTTTGCATGATGAAGTTTGTTGGGTTTAGTCCCACATCGGTAATTGATGGCGGGGGAGCACGATATATAAGGCGGGGGCAGCCCTCACCTATCAGGCTAGTCTTTTGGGTTGAGTTAGGCCTGAGACCTGGATATGTTGTGGGCTCCGGTGGACCTGGGCCCGAGGGGTGCCGGCTCGTGGGTATAGCGAGTTGGGCCAAATTCCGCTGCGCACCCTAACAAGTGGTATCAGAGCCTATGGTTGGAAAAATCTAGAAAATCTCAAGGTCACATGTGACGGGAGGAGCCCGTTTAACGTTTGGAGGTCACACGGGTTGTGTGATGAGCGTTGGACTCGGGGCCTGGATAACGTCTTCGGAGATCACATGGTATAGTGTGATGGAAGAGTTGGGTCCGATGTGTTACGTCTTCGGAGATCACCTGGCGGGGGCACCCGCCATATAAGGCGGGGGCAGCCCTCACCTATCAGGCTAGTCTTTTGGGTTGAGTTAGGCCTGAGGCCTGGATATGTTGTGGGCTCCGGTGGACCTGGGCTCGAGGGGTGCCGGCTCGTGGGTATAGAGGATATGTTGTGGGCGGTTGAGGCCTGGATATGTTGTGGGCTCCATCAGGCTAGTCTTTTGGGTTGAGTTAGGCCTGAGGCCTGAATATGTTGTAGGCTCCGATGGACCTGGGCCCGAGAGGTGCCGACTCGTGGGTATAGAGGATATGTTGTGGGCGGTTGAGTTAGGTCTGAGGCCTGGATATGTTGTGGGCTCCATCAGGCTAGTCTTTTGGGTTGAGTTAGGCCTGAGGCCTGGATATGTTGTGGGCTCCGGTGGACCTGGGCCCGAGAGGTGCCGGCTCGTGGGTATAGCGGATATGTTGTGGGCGGTTGAGTTAGGTCTGAGGCCTGGATATGTTGTGGGCTCCGGTGGACCTGGACCCGAGGGGTGCCGGCTCGTGGGTATAGCAGATATGTTGTGGGATCCGGTGGACCTGGGCCCGAGGGGTGCCGGCTCGTGGGTATAGCGAGTTGAGCCGAATTCCGCTGCGCACCTAACAAAGTTTATATGAGGGCGTGCGTTATATTTAGAAAATTTCACATGTACGGGACACCGGTGCGATTTGGTGAGGCGGGCGCTGCCGCGCTGGCAACATGGCGACTGGATTCTTACGATTAGGATGGATCGTAGTTGCTCGGTCCATCCGCTATTCTCCTTCGGAGAAGCTGAATCCAAAGTGCCAGGAGCTTCTGTTAATAACCAATCGAAATAAAGATGGACCCATCGAATATACCGCAAAACAACGCTGCCAACGAAGCCGGCCGGTGGTCGCACCAACACAGAAAGCGGCTCCCTTGTTGATTCCGTGAATAATTTTTTTTAGATTACTCTCTACTCCTAAAAAGAAGGAACCAGACCCGTTCACCCGCACCGTGGTGAAGCCGCGCGAGATACCCTTCCGCACGCAGGGAATCATCTATGAGCGTGTTTGGTTGAGTGGGTTAATCAAGTCTGGCTTATTTTTGTAGCCAGGCCAGCTGAAGCCTGGCTTGAGCAATACAACCAGCTGTCGTTTGGTTGCGTTGGTTAGCTAAGTCTGGCTTAAGTATTGACTTGTTTGGTTGTCTGACTAGTAAGCTTGTATAGCATGGATGTCGGTGAGCCTCCTCTGCTTCTTCTTCCTAGGCATGGTGAGCGATGGTCTCCTCCTCTTCTTGGCTCGCAGTGGCGGCGTGGGCAGCGGAGATGTGCGTGGCTCCGTGAGATCCAGGCCACAGTGGCGGAGATCTAGGCAGCAGCGGTGGATCCGGGCAGTGGCGGCGGACATGTGCGTGGCTGGCGCGGTCTGGGCTGCGCGGTGGCTCACTTGTCCACCGCTCACTTGGCCTGAGCGGAGGGAGGTATGTGCACGACCGGAGCCGGTGAAGATGCGCGCGAGTGGAGCCAAGGGAGATGCGTGGTGGTCGGAGATCCGTGTGCGGTCAGGAGGCACGATGGCCATCAACGCGACGCGGCTGCTCACATGGGCCGGTGGGACCCGGTGGGACGGTCATGGCGGCGCAGTGGCCGAGTCGCTTGACCGAAGCTAATGGAGATGGCCGCATCATGGTGGCCGGAGTTGAGGGAGATGACCGGAGCGTGGTGGCCGGAGTTGAGAGAGATGGCATGACAGGTGGGCCAGAGGCTTGTACAAGCCTAACTTAGCTAAAACGCAGGAGTTGAGCATCTCTAGCAATGCTGGCTCCCTCATTTTGGCTTCCGCAAACCTGGCTTAGAGGCTATCCAGGCAACTAAACAGCCTGAAGCTGCATTATGAAAGTCTGGCTAGACCCTAAGACAGACAACCAAACACACTCTATAGGACTCCGCCCCGCCCGCCTTCAGTTCTGCCCGCAAGGCCTGCACCAACGTTGACTCCCCAATCACCTGCTCCCTCTTGCACTCCGCCCCACCCCACGCCATTGCTCACCGGTCACCGCATCCCGCTCTGCAGGCCCCCTGCCCCTTCCCCTGCTCGCCGCGGCAGCTCCCCGCTCGGCCACTCCCTCTCCTAGCTGCCCGTTCCCACTCTACGCCGCCACAGAGCACCGTTTGACGGTCGCAGTCTGCGGCAACGGCTCCCATCCAGTCCGATCTCCATGAGTCCGCCTTCCTGTCCACATCTTGGCCATCCCATCCTCGATCCAGAGCACCCTGCCCGACTGCCACAGCTCGCCCAGCTGCCACGAGTCCGCCTCGCCGTCCGTACCGCCGCACCAAGTCGTCCGACTGTCGTAGTCAGCCGCAGCTGCCCCCATCTTGCCCGGCCGCAGCGAGACCACTGCCACGTTCTTGGGCAGCGCGATCCGATGCCGAGGGACGCACGCAGTGGACGACAAACACTGTTGCCGCAGGAGGCCGCCCTACGCCTGGTGCACATGCCACTTTGCCGGCGAGAAGAACAACCAGGTCTGCCAACCCCTTCTCTTCCCTTCCTGCTGTGTGAAACAGAGCACCCAAATCAAGTTATTGTATTCGGATCTGATCTAATTACATGTGTGGACATGTATTATGCTGGCTGACTTCGACCGCTTTCAAATATTATCATGCATACATGTGCACACCCATGTCCTTTACTGAATCTATGCCTACAATACAGTTCTGTGTGCTTTGCACTGAAAGTTTCTCAGTCAAGAAAATTTGACTACTTTCTGATTTCAGAACTATTGTCAATCTAATCCTTTTTTTTGTTGCCCAAACATGGATCAGCAAAGGTTTGTGGAAAGCGAGAGGGCACAGTTGACCGCTTGGATTGAAAGTAGAGTTCAGGATACAACCTAGGGGTTAGTCTGCTCCTGCTTATATAGCAAGGGAGGCAGCCACCTACTACAGTATATTCTTAAGCTAAAAGCAGATGCTTTACAAGGCTACTAAACAAGACGGCAACTGCTAGACAGTGAATAGTAAAGTGTAGAAAGTAAGATACAAGTGATAGGCTTAACCATCAATCTCCCCCTAAGCCTTACATTGTATTTCCATTGACAAAGGTCTATCGAACAAATAGAATTTGTAGATAGATGGGTCTCTTTATTGTCACTCCATATTAGGTATCTCTGTCTACACTTCGTTCAAATGATAGGGTTGCCCCTCTTGCATGTACTCTCATACAAGATTATTTTACTTCTTTAAATAAAAATTGCCAAAAAAATCACAATTTTGCCATTGTGATTGGGGCTGCTTTTTTTTACCCTTAGCCTTAGTGAAATTTAACCAGATTTGTTCATTTTGGTATTTTAGTATTTTTAATGAATTAGAAAATCTTTCTTTGATGTCTTGCTAATTCAATGTTTTGACAGGAGCGTCCGGTGTAATTTCATTAATTTTTAGATTTTGATCGTATCTAAAAGATCCTATTTTATCTGGGTTGCTAACTCAATGGTAGAGTACTCGGCTTTTAAGTGCTGCTATGATCTTTTACACATTTGGACGAAGCAACAACGGCCGCAGCATCTTCTGCTACCAGGACACCTCTGCCCACCGAGCAACCCCACGTCGAGCACGCCACGCCGCTGGAAGATGATGAGGACCGTCTGGACGCCTACTACGACGACGAGCCCCTTCGGTACTGAAAGGTAACCAACATCATTGGGGATGACTCACCTCCAGGGCTAGCGTCGAGGCTCTTCGCTCAGCTGCGGGCAAGCTGACCAGCTATGCCGAGGCGCAAGGCGATCCGGCGTGGCATGCGGCGATGGAGCAAGAACTCCGATCGGTGGAGAAGAACAAGACCTGGGAGCTCACGGCGCTCCCAGCTGGCCACCGCCCGATCACCCTGAAATGGGTGTTCAAGCTGAAGAAGGATGAGAAGGGGGCGGTGATCAAGCACAAGGCGAGGCTGGTGGCGAGAGGATTCGTCCAGCAGGAGGGTGTGGACTACGACGACGCGTTCGCGCCAGTGGCGCGCATGGAGTCGATCCGCCTTCTCCTCGCAGTGGCAGCGCAAGAGGGGTGGAAAGTCCACCACATGGACGTGAAGTCCGCGTTCCTCAACGGCGACCTCAAGGAGGAGGTGTACGTCCGCCAGCCGCCGGGCTTCGTCGTCGCTGGCCAAGAAGACAAGGTCTACCGGCTACGAAAGGCTCTCTACGGGCTGCGACAAGCGCCGCGTGCCTGAAACGCGAAGCTGGACGCCACGCTCAAGGCAATGGGTTTCCAGCAGAGCGCGCATGAAGCAGCGGTGTACCGGCGGGGCACGGGGAAGTCAACTCTGCTCGTCGGCGTCTACGTGGATGACCTCATCATCAACGGCGCCCAGGAAGGAGAAGTGAAGAAGTTCAAGGCGCAGATGATGGAGAAATTCGACATGAGCGACCTCGGGCTCCTCTGTTTCTACCTCGGCGTCGAAGTGCGCCAGGATGCCGAGGGCATCAGTTTTCGCCAAACTCATTACGCCAAGCGGATTCTCGAGCTGGGAGAGATGGCTGGATGCAACCCAGCCCACACGCCGATGGAAGAGAAGCTCCGACTCAGCCGAGAGAGCAAGGCAGAGGAGGTGGACTCCACGCACTACCGGCGGCTTGTCGGCAGCCTCCGGTACCTCGTGCATACCCGACCGGACTTGGCGTTCGCCGTCTGGTACGTGAGCCGGTTCATGGAGCGGCCCACGGTGGAGCACCTGCAGGCAGTGAAGCGTGTCCTCCGCTATGTAGCGGGGACACTGGACTACGGGCTCCAGTTCAAGAAGGCCCCAGGCACGACGCGTCTGCTCGGCTACTGCGACAGCAACCTTGCCGGGGACGTCGACACAAGCAAGAGCACCAGCGGAACCATGTTCTTCCTGGGTGGATGCTTGTTCAGCTGGCAGTCCATCAAACAGAAGGTGGTGGCATTGTCATGCTGCGAGGCAGAGTACATCGCCACTACCACTGCAGCAACTCAAGCCCTCTGGTTGTCCAGGCTGCTCGCTGAACTGCTGGGCAGAGAGGTGAATGTGGTAGAGTTGAAGGTGGACAGCAAGTCTGCTTTGGCTCTAGCCAAGAATCCTGTCTTCCATGACAGAAGAAAGCATATCAGGATCAAGTATCACTTCATCAGAGACTGCTTGGAAGATGGGAGCATCAAGGCTGACCACATTGCTACCATTTTTGTTGCCTGGGTTTAAAAAGTTGTTGCTTGTGCTGGTAATCTGCTCGGCAGAATGCTTGCCCTTCCCTGTTGTAATTGTTTATTAAGCAACAGGTCCTCCATCAAGTGTCATATTGTTAGACAGACTTTAGTCTTGATCGGAGACACTACATGTTTTACTGTATACTGCAAGCCATCCCCAGCCGAGAGGATATTACATCTGACAATGGGTAGATTAACTTTCATCATATATCCAGTAGAAGAACAAAGTCGAGAGTTTTCAAATGGTTTTGTTATTATGGCACTGAAAAATCCAACCTAAATAGTGAAAGTGTCTAACTTCCCATGTAACTTTCTTCCTTAAAGAAACCTTATTGTGTGCTTTTTCACAACGGAAAATATTTAAGAGTAGTTGTTCTTTTAGAATGCATCAAAATCTGTTGTTTTCCAACAGCTTGCATGTAAGATGCCTGACAACATGTTTAGGTTGCATTTAGCTTCATCTTCTATTTTGTTTATTTTCATGCTTCGACATCTTTACATTTCGCTTAAATTGTTTTCTTGGTGATCGTCTAGTTTAGGTCTTTTGATGCCATGCTGATGGATATCTGCTTTGATATGAGGCACTGGCAGGTTGTCTGCACACTTTTGGATTTGAAGATTATCTTAACAGAAAGACACACTCTGTCATTTGTTTTCGATAAGTCGCAATATTTTATGGCCACCTCAATATTCTTAGCCAGATAGTCTGTTTTAATAACCTTAACCTTCTATATACTATGTAGTAAGCAGTAATTCTGTTGTACTTAGGAAGAACCTTTGAAGTAAAACTAATTTGTTTGGCTAAATTGAAAGTTAGCAGTTCCTGTAAATCAGGAGTAAATGTACCAAACCAATTATATAGTTGTTGAATGAACTTTGAGTCTTGGAGAGGTTATCGGTAATTTAAGTTGCAGAAATCATCAGTTTTGACAGAGAAAGGTATTGAAATCATAATGCAACCCTTGTGCATATATTTCATTTTGCATTTAAGCATAGAACTACTTGAGTTGTGCAATCCAGCTATTTACTAACACCGCATATGGTGTAAAAAAGCAATTTATTAGTGGACAATTGCTGTCAAACTGGCAGATGCCAGAAGTGACACCTTTTTGTTTACGTTGGTAATTGGATGGAGGGAGTCAAACTGTTTGGATCCCTATGCTAAATTTTAGCTCTACACTTTTAGCTATTTTTTATCAAATGGATCCAAACAGGTGCGCTAAAAGTAGCTAAAGGCTAAAATTTGTGCCAAAAGTTTTAGGGTCCAAGGAGACCCTAAACTGTGCCAAGTGATAGGAGCAGCCATAAAAAAAATATGTAGGGAGCTGTTATTTCTAAAATCTAGATTGAAATGATTGCTTGGAACCTTTTTTCATTAATGCATGAAAGTAGATTCCAAGTTAGTTCTTCGACAAAAATCTGTTAAGACGATGCCAAAAGTATTAACAATATTATAATTTGTTTAGGATTATGATTAAGCATCACCATTAATAAAAATATGACTTATGTATTTGAGGCTGTAAATGTTGCATACCATATGATATAATTTTATCCCGTAGGCATATGCTAGTATATATACATGTATCATGCGCAGTGCGTCAACACTGACGTACCAAAACCACACATATATATAAGTGCTACACTGCGGCATCATCCGGACATCTAGTGAACAAAAGATCAACGCCTACACTCAGTGTCACTCATCTCCTCTGTGTTGTCGCTGCGGAATGGCTTCACGTAAGGCACTGCTCGTTGCTGCAGCCGCCATGGCCGTCGCCGCCGTGGGTGCTCTACTCCCTGCGACCGCCTGGGCGTACGACTACAAGGTCGAGGGCGACTCGGGCTGGGCCCCCGGGCTTGGCTACGACTTGTGGGCCTTCCTCAAGGGGCCATTCTACGCCGGTGACACGCTCGGTACGTGTCCTATCGCTGCATCTACAGTCATGTTGATTCATGCATGCATGATGTTAACGTGGGCGCTTGCGATTCACCGATCGACTACGCGTATGGATGGTGATTCTTCGCAAAGTTCGTGTACCCGCAAGGCTCCCACAACGTGGTGTGGGTGACCAAGGGGGGCTACGACACGTGCACCGTGCCAAGCGACGCGCCGATGTTCAACTCCGGGGACGACCGTGTCACGCTTGGATTTTCAGGGGAGTTCTATTTCATCTGCGGCGTCGAGGACCAATGCAAGTCCGGCATGAAACTCCACATCACCGCCTTGTGATGTGATCGATGGATGGCCACACCCCTCGTTGTCATCACCTTGAGCGCGCTGCGCGGCACTTGCATTGCTTGCGATCTCAGCTGTTATGTGCACACAACTAGAAGCATGAAGAGAGTCCATGACCTTAAGTTTACAACGCAGATTTTAATTTCGATATACGTATCGTAGCGACGAATAAATGGAGTGGTATATATGTATGTTCGATGTGGCCCGACATGCCGGTTGTTTAGTTCATGTCTTCACCTTCGCTGAACTCAAACTAAATTCACGTTGGTTTATACTTTAATAAATCCAAGTTCATTTTGTTATTACTTAGTTTTATTAGTGAAACTATAGGAGCACTGGAAGCAAGTATATATGTAACCGATGGCACATTACTACATCCATAAATATAAGAGATCTGTCTATAAGTTCAAGGGATCTTAGAACTTTCAAAAAGATGTAAAGATCAAATGGCCACAAAGGTGATTTGAGGCTTTAATAACCTACTAAAATTATTTCACCTCTACCATCCACAAAACAGCACCAAATAAATAACTAAACACACAAGAGTCCATAGCCCATAGGAGATTGCAAAAAAAGAAAAAAAAACATAGCTAGTGTATCAAACTAACATAAAGTTAACAAGTCTATCAAAAGTTTCACACAATGTTTCAAAACATGCACATGTGCTCTCATGGGGGACTGCCTGCTGGAGCACGTTCTCAGTCCAGAAACCTAGGTTCGAGCCCTACATCTTCTTATTAAAAAAAGGGGGTGTACTCTAGCTTCTTCCGGTAGCAAAATAAACAATGAAAAGTAATGATCGTGAAGCAAAAAGTGTATAAGTATGTAGACATCATTACCCCTACATCCCTACTCCATATTGGAGCACGAAGTGTTAAGCTCAGCTCAAAGCTCGAAATCCACTGTCGCCTATATAGGAGCTTTTCGTTGATTAGCTCGTCAATACGTCGACCCATCTAGAAGCCGGTAACTCTAAGAATAACAAGTATCAATCTTCACCAATTCAGACCTATTTTCGAGTTGACCTACAAGTTCCTCTTTTTCTAAAAAAAACTAGGTAAAATTCTATTACTATAAGGGTGGAGCAGGGGCGGCGGCGTGGCGCACGTGCGAAGGGCAGGGGCGGCGGCGTGCAAGGCAGAGAGAGATGGTTGTAGTCGGATCGTGAACGTCTCTCCAGTCAAATCGTAGTTATCTATCTCCACCGAAAGATCGGGACAACCCATACCCTCATCATTAGGGTTGAGACCCTTCTTTATTTCTTATCCAAACTGATTACATCTCATATGTATTTACAGTTGGACTTGCTTGACTCCTAAGCTTTCATAGGATGCAGTTATTTTACATGAAACGCTTCATGAACTACACACGAAAAGACAAGACGGTGTGATATTTAAAATAGATTTTGAAAAAACCTATGGTAAAGTAAAATGGAGCTTTCTATAGTAAACATTAAGGATGAAGGGATTTTCACAAAAGTGGTGTGAATGGGTACAGAGTTTCACACAAGAAGGCAATGTAAATATTAAAGTTAATGACCAACTTAGGTCTTACTTCCAGACTAAAAAAGGTTTTAAGGCAAGGTGACTCCATGTCACCCATACTATTCAATATAGTGGTTGATATGTTGGCCATACTAATTGCCAGAGCAAGGAAGCATGGCAGATAGAAGGGGTTATTCCCCCATCTAATTCAAGATGACTTGTCTATTCTTCGATATGCGGATGACACAGTGATCTCCATGAGCCATAATGTTAAAAAATCGGTTAATATGAAACTGCTGCTAAGTACATTCGAGCAACTATCCGTCTTAAAGATAAATTTCCACAAAAACAAAGTCTTTTGTTTTGGACAAGCTGAATTTCCACAAATGCAAACCAAAATCTCTTTTGCAGGTACTATTCCGAGGAACACACTGGCTATGTCAATGGGCAAACCTATGATCTCTGTGGCACCACCTAGAGACGTCGGCTTTAAAATTTCTTTGTTTCCATTGGTTGGGCAAAGACATGTTGGTTATATTTAGTCAAGAACTTTTTACCTGTTCAGTTAGTTGTGTGAGTGGTTGTAAATTTTACTTCAGCCGGACTATGTGCCCGTGTTTAGAGTTTGTAATAATTGGCCTAATTCTATATATTTTTTAGATTACACGGTACAAACGTAGACGCTCACACACGCACGTACACTCACCCCTAAGAATACACATACGCAAACCCTACCCCTATGAGCAACTCCGAATGACTGAGCCGATAGGTCTTGAAGTTCACAAAGCCGGATATTTTATCCTTTATATGAAAAAAAACATAACTATCATATCATATAATTCTTTTTTCTCAAAAAAACATGACATATATATACGTTCAATAGAAAACGAGAGTTTATATATATATATATATATATATTATTCTACACCCGGGTGTAGAATAGTTATTCTATACCAAACTGCTATACTGAACCAGTCTAGAACTCGCGTGTCAGTATTATTCAGTATTTCGTGATACTGACATATACTACTGACTGATACTGCACGCGGTTCAGTATTATTTAGTATTTCAGGGTTAGTTTTTGCTACTGGGTGTTTTACCAAACAAATTTCCGTAATTGTCTCATATTTCAGTATTTTTGTAATACTGACGTGTAATACTGACGCGTACTGACTAATACTGACCATACTGACCGCGAGCCCGTATTACTCAGTATTCACGGCTACTATTTCTCAGTATTTCGTGCCTTAGTGTTGAATAAGCTGGGTGTAGAATAGCACTGACGTATATTTATATTTAAATAAAAGCTAAAAAGCACACGCACACGTTATTTTACTCGATGCACGTGTGTCTACTGGAAACTGTCTATACGCGGAATTTTTTCCCGTCGTGGTCCTCGCTCACGGATTCTCGGTCTCGCCAAGCTTCGCATCTCGGGCTCTGCGCGGTGGTCTCGTCCTCTCCCTGCCGAGTGCTGACAGCCGACGTAGTGACGGACTCCGGCGGTGAGAGCGAAGAAGGCCGGCGCGATTCGGCGACGCGGGCGCTGGCAACAATATGCATGGTGACGACTGGACTCTTAGGATTACGATTGCATCGTAGTTGTTCCATCCGCTATATATTCTCCTTCCTAGAGAAGCTGAATCCAAAGTTCCAGGAGCTTCTGTTAACCAACCATTTATGAAAAATGGACCTCCATCGAATATACCACCAAACAACAGGCTGCCAACGCAGCTGGTGGTCGCACCAATACAGCAAGCGGCTCCATTGTTGGTTCGGTGAATACAGTGCGTCACACACACACATATACGAGTATATATAAGCCCTACACTTTGCGGCATCGATCCGGACATCCGGTGAACGGAAGATCAAACGCCTGCACTCGATCGATCACTCTTCTGCTTTGTGTTGTCTCTACGGAATGGCTTCGCGTAAGGCGCTGCTGTTCGTCGCTGCCACCATGGTCGTCGTCATCGTGGGCGCTCTGCTCCCGGCGACCGCCTCGGCGTACGACTTCAAGGTCGGGGACGACTCGGGGTGGACTACGGCTGGTGGGCCTTCAACAAGGATACGTTCCAGGTCGACGACACGCTCGGTACGCGACGTACCTATCGCTATGTCTGTAGTCCTCCATCCTGATGCCTGCATGCATGATGTTGACGCGGACACGCTCGCGATTCACCGATGGACTGACGCATACGGATGGTGATTCTTCGCAGAGTTCGTGTACCCGCAGAGCTCCCACAACGTGGTGGCGGTGCGCAGCAGGAGGGACTACGACTCGTGCACCGTGTCAAGCGACGTGTGGACGTTCGACTCCGGGGATGACCGCATCACGCTTGGAAACAAATTGGATAGGGATGGTCCTCACCGTAACACGGTGAGGATGTGTAGCTGACGAGTGGACCATATTACAAACATAGTGGGTATGTTCCGGGCAGTTCTATTTCATCTGCGGCGTCGAGGACCACTGCAAGTCCGGCATGAAACTCCACATCACCGTGTTGTGATGTGATCGACGGATGGCCGCGCTCCTCTTTGTCGTCACCTCGAGCGCAATGTGTGGCGCTTGCATTGCTTGCGATCTCAGTTGTCATCTACACACAACGGGAAGTCGGAGAGAATCCATGACAGCGCAGATTTTAATTTCGATATACGTATCGTAGCGACGAATAATAAACGGAGTGATATATGTATGTTCGACGTACATGGTCCAGCACTCCGGCTGTTTAGTTCAAGTCTTCATGTTCGCTGAACTCAAACTAAATTCACGTCAGTTTATACTTTAGTAAATCCAAGTTCATTTTGTTATTACTTTTATGAGTGAAACTATAGAAACACGGGGCAAGTATATATGTTATTACTTTAGCAGCAGCCAGATCTACCCGACCATGGTGCAGCTGAGCCGCACCTGCGGCAACGTCGACTTCCTGCTCGTCCTGGGCGACGAGTCGGAGGCCACCAAGGAGCTGTTCCGCCGGGAGGGCATCACGCAGGTGCCCCACTTCAACTTCTACAAGGGCGCCGAGAAGGTGCACGAGGAGGAGGCCGCCATGGCCATCGGCCCCGAGCGCCTCGCCGGCGACGTCCTCTACTACGGCGACAGCCACTCGGCGGTGGTGCAGCTGCACTCGCGGGAGGACGTGGAGGCGCTCATCGACAACCACCGCGGCGACAAGGGCAAGCTCGTCGTGCTGGACGTGGGGCTCAAGTACTGCGGGCCCTGCGTCAAGGTGTACCCCACCGTGCTGAAGCTGTCGCGCTCCATGGTTGACAACACCGTCTTCGCGCGCATGAACGGCGACGAGAACGACAGCTGCATGGAGTTCCTCAAGGACATGAAAATCGTCGAGGTGCCCACTTTCGTCTTCATCAGGGACGGCCAGATCGTCGACCGCTACGTCGGCTCCGGCAAGGAGGAGCTCATCGGTGAGATCCTCAGATACAATGGCGTCAGGGTCACCTACTGAAGAGTCATCAGAACAAAGCGCCAAGCAGCAATTCACACACACACACATATGAATTGAGAACAGCATGCAAATTGAAAGATACAAAATTTCAAATTAGTGTCGGTGTCCTGGTTAAAGATGGCAGCGTCGACGTCGCAGCCGAGGCATCGCCCTCCCACAACAGAAGCTCGTCTTATGTGCATAGGGTGATCCTTCGTCGTCGGTGTTTAGGTTTCTTTGATTATTGTCATTGTGTGGGTTTGTAGTCTTCTTCTTTATCAATACACACATGCCCGACAGAGCTATTGTCGGTAGCTCTTCGGTTTTTTCTTGTAAAATTACTACGACATCCATCGATGTTTATACTATTTATTGCGTACCATTACCATACTTGCCCGTTATTAATAGCTAGTAATAGTAAAAGTTTGGAGTGCTAGCAATTTTCATCTTGTGTGCTAATCTATCAGCTTTCTTGTCCAACTGTCTTGCAGAGTTGCTATTTTACATGCTCTTACAGTCGACAAAAAAACTGCATTTTCATATTTCACATACAAACGGTTCTTTCAATGATTGAACTCCAGGAAATGGCATAGCCACAAATTTTATTTCAACTTTACCAATTTCCATACTACGAAACATACAGCAAAAGAACCGCTCAAAAAGAGACCAAGTTCATCAATCATTTATCGAACCAACTAGAACGTCTCAAAATATCGCAAACATGCAATTTTTTTCAGGCACCAGGCTGCAAAGGACAATAAAGTGTGCCAACCATGATTGCTGGAAAAAATATCAACAACGTCCACTAGTTTTACACTTCATAGGAAACTATACATCAGATGTTGCTTTTGCAACTCCCAGATCTTTTACCCAGCTATTTGCTGGTGGTAACACCAAGCACTGGTTAGAAGTGAACTTCCATGTGGCCTATTCGGTTGATTGTTTCTACGACTGATAAAGTAGTTGCTTTCGGTTGTTTTGTTGTGAGATAAAAACAATGAACCATGGCTAATAAGTCAAGCGAACAAGGTGCATCGGTGCCGACCTACTGAAATGCCCCTACAAGGAGAGATCTCTTTGCTATCTGATTATATAGCTGGCAGATATCTAAAAACTTTCAGGGGATTACATACATGCATATTTCACCTAGGAATCTAAGCTACACTACACATCTACCATGGCACGGTGGCAGGCAAAGACAATTTGTGATGCTCATGCAGACACAAACACAAGTAAAATGCACCCAAAAATGGTGTCTCCATTTCCCATATGTAAGCACGCAATCATGCATTAATGACATGGAATTAACATTTCTCGTACAAACTAAACAACACTAGCCACGTTAATGGGACTACGGGCTAGCCACTAAGACCCAATGGTCTTCACTTCAACATAGGTTCTATAACATATCAAGCCACCAAACTGGATATAACACATCACAACAAAATAACCGGCTCAGCTTGTAAGATATAAAAAAAAAACGCCATGTAAGCACAACAATGGTTTATAATTTGTAGATTCAACAAAGACGTCATTTGCTAAAGCATGATATTAACCAGAAATCACCAATTCACCATACATGGTGAATATAAACAGAGTTAGGCTGCATACGCACAACAATATGCATATAGGGAAGTGCTTACACATAAAAAAACATGAAAGGACAACATTCAGCATATCAAGAGAATAATTCTCTCAAAAGGCATATGCAAACAGGTAACATTTGACAGAATAAGGGAATCAAAGAAGAACAAAATCCATATTATGGGATTTGTCGTTGTTAGAAATTTATTGTGTTATCCAAGGCTCACATGGGTTTCACTCCAACATTATAAAATATCAACTATCAAGTCACCAATAACTGGCACAACTTATAAGATACAACAAAAAACTTGTGCAAGTACAACTTGAAGCGATGCTCAAGAATCTACCATATAGAATCAGGATAGATGTAGATGCTTACAACAATCTGCATTAGAGCAAATGGTGGGTCATCCTCCTTTTGATCAATTGGGATAGGTGGATATTTTGTGCTAGAAACCAAAAAATCTATCTATACAATGATTGGATTGATCATGAGTTTGGTCGGGCAACAAATATAAAAATTAGTCAATGTTTTGCAATAAACAAAAACTGGTAGTAAACATAAATTTAAAGTGCCTTGTCATCTAGATCTAGATAAATCTCATCTTCAGTCTTCAGCATCCACCTACCATTTGGTCCCCTAGAAATTCAATGAACATTAGACAAAGATGAGAACTAAAGAAAATAGACCGAACTTTATGCAGAATTTTTTTTCTTCATAAACAGAGGAAAAGATTAGTGTTCCATCAATGCAATAAGTTAAACTAAGGTTCTTTTAACTGCTTTAAAAGTGCTACCTACTTGCTGGAGAGAGCAATTTTTTCCGTAATTTTTCCCGAGTCAGATTTTATTTTAGTTTCTCGCTGACTATGTTATGATTTTACAGTCCCATAATAATCATAGTCAATTGGAGTAGTACAATGTACACTGACATGATAACTAAAATAATTTAGGTCATACTTTAGATGTCAAAGGAAGTGTGATTAAAATGCTACTCCAAGACAAACCAAAACAAAATTGTACAATAAAACACCAGAAGCATTGTACAATATAACTCCAGAAGCACATATGACATATCAACTTTAAACAATACTAGCAATTTATATACTGCAACAATAAATAAACAAATCAGGTGGTGCACAACCTTACTGCACCATACTGCATCAAGTGTCTAGGTATGCAAATGTCACTGAAGAAATAAAGTGAAACTGCAAAAGAAGCATTACTATTAGTTAAAATAAATGTAGTTACAACAATATCATACGTATTTAATATCTTATTTAATTCTGAGAACAGGAATGGAGCATTTAAATTTTGTAACAACCAATTCAACCAGGTAATGCACCATGCTTGTAAAAATGAAATTAATAGTTCCAATAAAAAAATTTAGTCGGGAAGCATTAAGATAATAGGCTTAAAATGTATTCATTCATGAGTGGATTAGACATGACCAAACCATTTGGACCTTTGATTTAAAGTTAGGGCATACAATGGTGGAAATATGAATAAATGCCCTGCAAAGCAAAGTTATTATAGAAAGCTAAAATGCAGGACCAGAAAGGACCAAAAAATGCCAAAAAAAATGTTGTTACGTTTCTATGGATAGTCCACAGTGTTGGTTTTGTTTCCAAATAAAAAAAAATGCAGGACATCCATGCGTATGTAAAGGTGGTCTCAGAGAAGAAAGGGTAGCATCTTTCACGCGTACGGACGGAGGAGAGTCGAATAGATGGCATAGTGACCTGTGATTAACTAGTGGCAATATGGGTAATTATTGATTACTTCCACATAAGAGTACAAAACTCTAAAACTGGAATACTTCTTGAGGTTAGAAAAAACGTAGAATTGACCTTTAACATTACTTTTTTCTTGGAGCAAAGTTTTTGGAGCTGAAAGTGTTTGACAGCACAGAACTAGAGCGAAGCTGAAAAATAGGAATGGAGCCGTTCCAAATACCCCTAAGACTCTGCCTGGGCATTCGGGCGTTCGGGTTACCCAAGTTTTTCGGATTGGGTAATTCGGGTAATTCAAAATCCGGGTAATGAAAACTGCTACTCGATATTAGCCTCGAAAAAAACACTACCCGCAATTTCGGATACCCAATAATTCGGGTTCGGGTATTACCCGATATACCTGAATTTACATAAATCAATAAACTAGATAAAAATTTAGAAGTAATTTATACATAATTTCAGCACCAAATGTATAGAATTTCAACAACAATTTACAGAGAATAATATATTATAGTCATTTGTTCAAGAATAGAGAATTATATTTTAATAAAATGATAAGTTCAATTGTTCAACTAACAATACATGATAAATATAAAGACACGTACAAAACTTTGGATAGTTTGGGTACTAGGAGATATTACCCGAATTACCTAAACTAGTTTCGGGTAATCAAAATTACTATCCAAATTTAGGATCGAGTACCTTGAGCTCGGGTAATTAAGGTCTGGGTTCAGATAATTTAGGTTTAGGTAATGGATATCGGGTATTTTGACTAGGATGACCTGAGACTGAAAGACAAAGCCAAGGGTAATCATTCACAAGAAGAGCTTTCGTTCTGCTTTCTTTGTGAGTTTGTGTGGATGCAACCAACCGACTGACTCCTCCTTGTTTCTTGCCTCGCGTCAATTTGGCCGGATCGACGCGAGCTGATGCCTCCATGACTCGATCCAGAACAGCAACGCTTTTGTTTGTGCTACATATTCCTGTCACCTCACTTTCGAGGTCGGGACTGATTAGAACCCTTTTTGTATGTGTTCTTCCAAGATGAAAGGGCCCACTATACTTGTTCTTGTTAGTGTCTCTGTTTATGACCTGGCGCTGATGGTTGTTCTCCATGGTGGGTGGAGAGACGACGGACGGAGCCCGTGCGGTGCGAGGCCGGCTGCCGACTGCAACCACGCGGAACGTTTACCTTGCTCCGATGGACGATGGATGTGTGTGACGACCGACGAGAGTCACGAGACCTCGTCGCCTACTGTCACCGTGCTGTTGATAGCGCAATGCACTAGGAGGAGTTTCATTAAGGCGACGGTCTGGACTGAAACACATTTATCAGTGACAGCAGGCCGGGCATTACCGAGAACTATGTGTAGTGTGGTCAGAATAATCAGTTTCAGGTCCCCAGTTTCAACGACAAATCCGAGATGTCCAGCTGGTATCATCAACACACCCACCTCCAAATGGCCGCCGGGCCGGGGCACACAAGAAAATCCTGCATTTCTGCTACCAGACGAGACGAGTCAAGGTCTCAAGGACAGACGGCCTTAATCCCCCGTGAATCTCGCCGGGATTGGCCGAGCGGAGGAGAAAATCTGAGGTGTTTATGAGTACTTTATATAGCCGGGAACGGATGAGGCTGATCCGGCTGTTGGTTCTGGACAGGATGGCAGCTGAGCTGGATCACTTCCAGGTCGGGGCACGCTTGCACATGCCCAAGATTTTTGTTTGGTTTCAGCACCGGCAGCCGGCAGCAGACTCTACGAATTCTCGCTTGCTGCTGTAACGCCAGGAGCCAGCTTTCAACAGGCACTCGACGAACCGTTTGACAAAAGGCTGCACAGCTTTGGAAGAGAGAAAAGAACAACACATGTGCATTGGATCGACAGGAAGCTATATACAGTAGTACAAAAGAAAATTGTGTACAATTGTGCAGTGCAGCGGCTGACTTAATTTGTCTGAACTCTGAAGCTTTGGCACGTGAACACGCCTGATCAGCATCTGCAATGGAGCGCCTTTTCTCCTGTAACGACTACTAGTGTTCTACAAAAACCTCACTAGGCTTGAAACACACTAAGGCACTCACAACGGTCTGCGAAAGATATTTACTGATGAAGAGGGGACAAAAAACCAAAGGAACTGGAGCTACCTGATTCTAGAAACAGCTTTAATTACAATGGGAGATCGCATGCCTCCCAAATTACACATCCAGCTGTGTTATCTCGAAGTAAGAAGCCGAGTGCCCTGAAGCCGACGATCTGCAAGAGCTTTCCCTCTCGATGGAGTAGGCGATGAGCAGCTTCACCACGTGCCTGTATCTCCTCCTGTACGTCGGGAACTTCGACAGGCTCCTCACAATTCCAACCATCCTGCCAAAAAAAACCCCGGCAGCATCAGAACAGCAAGGAGAAAAAATGGCACAGACTTCACCAAACATATCAATAACATGAAGAGGCGAGTGTGCCAGTTCTACTGAAATGAGCTGAAACCATGGTCCTCCTAAGAAAACACTAAGAAGATGCAGCATACATACCTTCTACTGATGGCCTGAATCTGTGCCAACCTCACAGGATCCTGGGGCATCTCGGCGCCATTATCCCACCCACCGGGGCTCGCGGCATTGCCAACGAAAACGGTCAGCTTCTCCAGGAACCTCACTTCCTCCTCGGTCATCTTCAGCGCCTGTATCTGCTCTTTCAGCACCAGCACGGGGTGGAAGAACCAGTCCAGCAGCCGGTCCTGGGGCCTATTGTGCTGGTTCACCTCGAAGTTGCCCAGCACCAGACCTCCGGAGCCAGCCTTGATCGATTGCAGCACGGAGCACAGCAGGGAGTACGAAGGCAGGCCCAGGCTTATGGTCTCGTGCCCGCTCTCCTTTGCCCTTAACCACTCTGTCAGCCCGGCGGTCGTTATGACATTCAGGTTCAGAAGGTCCCTGCCCCTCTGTTCGCATGATTTCATCATGTTTTCCCATATCTGCAAGGCAAGGAGAGCCAAATTAGTATTCCAGGCGTGGTTTAAGTCGATTAAGATGAAATTCCAGGCGAAACACAATGTGGAACTGTAGGTTGACTGTATGATTGTATAGCTTTGGGTGTAAGCCGAATTATTTGTCACAGTTCTTTGGGTCTGTTCGATGCGCTGAAATTTGGCTTATGCTAAATGCTTATGCTGATTTTTTTGAGAGAAACACATTATTTGTTTGCTGAAAAGTAGTGCTAAAGTAGTGCAGACGAACAGTACAGTTGGCTACAGTATAAAGCAAACACGGATAAAAAATGCACAGCAGTTGCACCTCTTGTGAGGTTCCTTTCATTGGCGAATCATGATATTGCTTCACTGAGAGCGTAGCTCGCCTAATTTGTATTATATGGTACCATCAATGCAACAATTAAACTGTCTACCTGTACCTACTCTTGCTGTCTTGCATGCCCATCATTTATCCCATTTCCTGAACTAGAACTGGCTTACCTACTGAAGATGCGACAGCAACACAAATTTGTCCTGCTATGATGCTATCCCCTACTTGGAGCAGTATAGTTGCATTCATGAAAATAACTTTCTTGGATACAGACGATAGAATGGACAAAGCTAGAAAAAGTGTATGTATTTATTTTGTGTCGTTAACACACATAAAGTACTGCAAAAGGAAATAAGGAATGGGCCCTTTGAAATCTGCCAGCACTGTCTTTACTCTGAAGACAGGGGAAACATTGAAAGGGTTGCAGCATTTCCCTCTTCAAAATATGCTGGAG
The DNA here is from genome assembly GCA_022036555.1 of Microstegium vimineum. Taxonomy (NCBI): domain Eukaryota; kingdom Viridiplantae; phylum Streptophyta; class Magnoliopsida; order Poales; family Poaceae; genus Microstegium; species Microstegium vimineum. The sequence continues at coordinate 4,071,625 of CM039140.1, read as the reverse complement.
GACTACTGAATATGTTAACTCACTAGTCATAGAATGACTGAAATACAACTACCGGATAGTTACACAGGAGGACATGGAACATGCGCTTTTTCCAAGTTTGCAGTGAGTATTACAAATTTTTCTAAGGTGAAAGTGCGAATCGAGGATGTGTCTGAAATTTTTTCATGCATAATGTAGACAAACAGGGAAATGGAATGACATGAAAGAAACATACCTGGACCATTTTGACTTCCTGTATAGCCTCTCTTACTGATCTTGCAGGAGCCAAATTCGGAACCAACATTGCCGGTGCTTCACTGGGACCAGTTCCTTTGACAGAGGCATTTGTTCTGACTGAAAATTCTGTGGAGTTGGATGATTTTCTCTTTCTATAGGATGGCCTGTTTTTTTTCCAAAACACAAAAGGTTAAACAATTGCACAGCAAAGAAGCAGCACATGACAAAGGACATCAGGATTGTCAGATCGGAACAATCAAGGGGAAATGCAGTACTTTGGGAGAACTGTTCCTTCGCGAAGGTAAAGCCAATCATTGGTGTACTCATCAAACTCTGCAACCATGGCCACAACATATGAAACTCCCCTTTGGAAGGACTTCTCCTGCGATAGTAAGGTACAAAAATGGTAAGTACTTGCATCATAAAATCATTCACACAAAAATTGTGAGCTTAGCAAATTGTTAGTAATCTAGCAACCTGGAAAACGATGACTGCTCCGTAGAGCCCCACGAAAATGCTTGAGACGATAGCCAACAGAACGCTCCCAACCACCACCAGTGGCCAGAAAAGGATAGCCAGGCCAGCGATTGGCACGCAAACTGTTTCAAGGAACGGGCCTTCTCGGCTTATAAGGTCATGCAGCAGCCTCTGCCAGCCTTTGAAGAGCATATAGGGGCTCTTGATCAGTGCAATCACTGTGTAAAGCGGTATGTCAACGACTAGCCCCAGGAGAGCAACAACTATACATGAGGGCACGTCAAGCAACCTGCAAGAACAACATTAAAGATTGTTATACCCATAAGACTCTAATATAATTCACAGTAATCTCTTGACATCCTTTTGAGAAAAAAAAAATAGCATCCACAACCAGCAGTACATTTTACTTTATTTTGGTAATCAAACAATTATAATGTTAAGTTTCAAGTTCAAGCAACTGCAGATCATGCAAGGAAAAACAATGATTCATAATGATAGAATTTGTAGAGAATATTCTTTAAGCAACACTAACACGACATATGACACACTGCCAGAGCAGGGTATTTTATGGCAAAAGGCTAACCACGTCCTTGTCATGACAATCCCGTCCTTGTCACAAGGATTACAAAGCACAGAGCTAATCCTAAAACAACCGAAAGAATGGTGGCTAGTGGGAGGAGGACAGATACCTTATGGAATGGGGCTCACGATTCTGGCAGCCCTCGCGCAGCTCCTTGAGGTAGACGGGGTAGGAGTGGAAGCATATGTCAGCGAAGTCCCTAACCACCGTGCAGCTGCCCTTGATCGTGCCCCACGTCCCGTCCTGCTCAAACCAGAACCATCTCAGACAGTGTTGTTGGAAAGCATGGTTAACAGCTGCAGGAGATGATGCTCTGATGTCTGTCTGATACAGTACTATGTCTTACCACAATGCCGTGCACGAACTTCTTAGCGTCGCTTTCCTGCCGGAACGCCTCGAAGGTGGAGATCCACGGCGTGAAGAAGCCGTACCCGAGAGCCACCAGCGCACTGCCGAAGATGCCGAGCCCCAGCCAGAGGCCGAACAGCACGGGCAGCGCGAAGAGCACGGCTAATTTCAGGCCCGCGTTGATGTGGTCCGTCCTGGATTGAGAATGCAGATTGCAGAGCGACAACAACGATCAGTCAAACAGTATGACCATCTATTGGTCTCGAGAAGATGCAATTGGCGACAGAAGGAATTTTTGGAAAGAAAGATCAAACTAACTATTCAGACGCCATATCGAACGAGAAAAAAAAAAAGCAACGGATTTTGCAAAAACACACACAGGGACTAGTTGTTGGGCGGCTTACTTGATGAGCGAGTAGATTGTCCACCAGACGTGCGCCGGGAAGAGGACGAGTATGACGCCGACGTTGCCCACTATCATCAGCGCGGCGGCAACGGGTCCGACCACGATCGCTGCACAACATCCATTTGAGAAGGCGGCAACAAAAAAATAAGAACACGCGGGCGCAGAACCCCTCAAGCAAAGCAAGGCTCCAAATCAGAGAACATGGGCAAGAAGACACGATTGATTACAAGAAAGGGCGTGCCTTTGATGCCGCCGAGGAAGAAGGCGGCGCAGAAGGAGAAGACCACGTAGGCGACGCGCAGCGAGTTCTGCATCGACGCCATGGCGTCCGCGTAGTTGGCCGCCACCCACCCTTTCACCGACTCCATCGGTCGGCCGCCGCCGCCGTCGGGCGACCGGCGACGGACGGACGCTCTGTCCGAATCCGAGGCCGCGCGGGGGCGCCTCCCTCACATGCACGGACGGCCTCCTCCGCCGCCGGAATCAAGAAACGAACAGAGATTCCCAGACTAGCTTCGCTTCGCGCGCCGATTTTGCGGGAACGGGACGGACGGAGAGCACGAGAGACAAGGACAGGGAATGAATGAAAGAAAAGAAGCGTACTACTCCGCCGGCCGGCCGTCCGGTCCTCACTTTCGCGCGCGCGGGAATCTGAGACCGAGTAAGCAGGCGGAGGCGGCCGGCGCGGGAAAACTCGAGCGACTTGCTTGACAAGACGTTCCCGGAGAAACCGCTTATAAGCTCGCGGCGCGGGCGGGTCAAACCGGCTGCCGCGGCCACGCTCCCGCTCGTGTTCTTGCGGGAGGAGGAAGGGGAGGGGTTTTCGCTTTTGCGTCTCCTTTATTTTTTCGGATTTATTATTATTTTTCTACGTTAATACTAACTGCCAAAGCTGCAAGCAGCCTGACGGCTTGGGACGTGTAGTTTTTTTTGTCTGTGCCTTCGGTGGGGCCCGGGTGACTGACGGGCTGACGGCGTTCAGCGTGGAGGGAAGACCAAGAGAAGTCAGTGTTAACGGCACGGCACGGCAGCACGGCAGGTAACGGTAAACATGACACGATCGCCAGGGTGTTTATCCGCGACGCAACGATGTTTGAATTGACAGGCACTCATAAATGCGTGCTGGGATTAATGTCTGGTTCTAGTGCTCTTCTAGATTCTCCTGATAATTTTCACTGCTCTAGAGCGTTGACCGTTGACGAAAGTGGCAAATTTTCTTTATAGCATGCACAACAGGTGTACAGTACATACAATACGGTATTCTGTACTGCTCAACCTATACGTGTGTGTCTTTTAAGCCTCATCCATGCGACCATGCAGGCATGTATTTTAAACAACATTTTGCACGGAATGACTCCTGTAATAGGTAGCCAAAATTGTTGACATGCATGCATACCTTTTTAAACTACGTGATGATACTAGAAATTAAGCAACAGTTGACAGCCAAACGAATTAGTAAGAGATAAGATAAGCTAATCTTTAATCTGTCACGCTCTTTATCTGGTCCTAAAAGTGCCGGAATATCGTGTATTGGATTCAAGAACTTCAAGGAGTATGTGTTAGGACACTCATACCGTTGTCCCCTCATGCTTTTGAGGGGGAAAAAAAAGCAGGTAGCTAGTGGCAAATGACTGCACGTAACATCGCAATATAAAGTTTCTTAGATGACTTTTTTATTTCTTTTTTCTAGAGAGAGAAAAAAAAAGTAGTCAGCTAATTGTTAGTTCTAAGAATTCAATGAGAACCTTTATAAATACTGCCTTCATCCCAAATTGTAAGTGGAGAATTAAAACATCTCAAGTTTGATAAAAAATTATAGACAAAACTATAAAGATTTATAACATTAAATAGGTATACTATGAAAATATAATTGATAACGAATTTAATGATACTTATTTAACATCATAAATATTATTATATTGTTATATAAGTTTGGTCAAACTTGAGAAACTTTACCTCTCCAAAAAATTCTAAGTGAAGTGTACGTGATCGGAGCACCTACGTTTTGCTAAGAAAAAATCGTTCCAGTTACTGTCAGACGTCTGTCATTTCTGTTTTTAATTATTGCCGAGGGATTACTTAGCACTGCATCACTTCCCTAGTCTTTTTGTGCCAACTGTTGCGGCAGCTCTGGCTAATATAAGTATAAATCAATCAGTACTGTAATCGAGTAGGCAAAGTTGGCCAGTAGCCCAGTACGTACTACTACTATTGCGATATGTATATTTTTAATCTTTTTGTTCTACTACTTCATTCTGTCTCAGAAAATACAATTCTAGATAGTGTCATAGTTTTGTACATCAAATTTAATTAATCATAGATAAAAAAAATATAAATATTTATAATATCAAATAAACATCTTGTTGAATTAATTATGAAATTGATTTTGTATAATAACTTAATTAGAAGCCACTGTTTAGTTTTGAAATCTGGTTAGATATGAAACATTTAAAAGAATATAGTACCGTCTTTTTTTGGAAGATCCGTTGCCGGCTTTCATTGATATAGGAGGAGAGCAAGTAACAAATGTTGCAAGGCACAAGCTACGCCGCACCAATACGCCCAGGTCACGGATTACCGAGCCCTTGGCCACCCCTAATACACAATAGGAAAATTTACATAAAATAGACTAGCGTCAGCGGCTAGCAGGACAGGCTAATCAACTGCTATGGCCTGGAGGAACAAATCCAGGCCCCTATTTCCCGCGGCCCTCCATGTCCGCGCCTCGTCTTGGATGTTGTGCACAATACGTTGGACAGTCCTTGCTTCCTTTCTGAGGACGCAATTGTTCCTTTCCCGCCAGATTTCCCATATAGTGAGCCACTAGATGAGTAAACCAGATGCCCATGATGCAATCGGGGCTCCAGTTTTGTAACACCCTAAAATTGGAAAATAGAAATTAGATTTGAATTTAAATTAAATTTGATTTATTTCAAACAATTTTGTGCTCATAGAATTAAATAAATAAAACTTAAACAAATATTAAATGTTAGGGTTCAACATGTTGTGCATCTCATGCTGTTGCATTCTCTTGTGTGCTTGGTTTATAAAATTCAAATAAAAGATTTCAAAACCCTTTGAAAATTTCTTTTGGAAAATCTATTTGGAAAACAAAAAGAAAATAAAAGAAAATTGGAAAACCCTCTCTCTGCTTTCGGCCCAGCCACCCAGCCCCTCTCCCTTCCCTTCTCCTGCGTGGGCCGGCCTCCTTCACCCGCGGCCCAGCTCGAACCGCAGGCCCGCGTAGCAGCCGCCTCTCCCCTTTCTCTCTCTTTGACGCAGCGGCCCGTGCGTCAGTCCCTCCCCTTCCTCCTTTGAGCCTCTGATGGCCTGGGCCGCGCGTCAGCCCCCTTCTCCCACCTCGAGTCCGAGCAGGACTCTGCTCGCCGCGCCGCGCCGCGTCCGCGGTCGCCCCGCAACCGCCTCGCGTTTCTCGCGCGAGCAAGCGCATCCGCCCGTCAGCGCCTCCTCCCTCCTCCAACCGAGTCCGCCCCGGACTCCCGCCGCGCCGCGCCACGCCGCGCCGTGTCCGCGTGCGTTCCGCAACCGCCGTGCGCGTTCTCCGCGCGCCGTATCCGCGCCGGCCTCTCCCTTGCCTCGCTATAAGTAGCAGCCGCACCGCGTCGCCTCTTCCCATATATACTCGAACCCGCAACCTCGCCTTGCCTAGCCCGAGCTCTAGCAGCGCTGCCGCGAGCTCACTTCCGCCATCGCCGACCGACCGAGCTCCCCAGGTGCGCGCTAGCCCTCATCCTCGGTCGAAGCAAGGTACTCGAGCACGCGAACCTTCTCCCCCGCTCAATTTGGCTTCTCCCGGTCCTCACCGCCATACCGCCATTCACAGAGCACCGCCGCCGTCGTTTCACGTCGTCAGCCGCCCCGGAGCCTCCTCACCGTCCGTCTTTGCCCCCGGTGAGTTTGCCTCCTCCTCCTCTTTCTCCCGGTGCTCGCGGATTGAAAAACCGAGCACCGTAGCGCCGGATCGGCCTACGTCGGCAAGCTCGGGCTCTGAGCAGCCATGGCGCCGCCGCCTCTGCCCTCTGCTCCGGCGGAGCACCTCCCTCTCTCTCCTCCTTCTAATCTGAGCCGTCCAGATCGAATCCGATGGCCACAGATCAAAGGTACCCCTTCGCGTGGCACTTTTGCTAAAGAGACCCTCAGGTTTCTGCCCTCAACCCGCAGTCCTATGGCGCCCGCCGCTCTACGCTTTCCCCTCTGGAAAGCGTATTCCTTTTTAGATCTGTTTTTATTTCGAAAATAAATGAAAATCCTTATATACAGTTTTGCCACTGTTTTAAAACCCTATAAATTGCTCGTTTTAGCTCCAAAACGATCCGTTCAAGTTGCGTTAGTTTCGTAATTTCATAATCTATCCAATGGTATAGTTTTCATCTATGTTAAACACTTTTTAAACTAAAGTCTGGATTAATCCCTTTTAATTAATTAATCTTGTATAGAAAATCCTGTTTAATTCATATCTCCTGCGTTTTAGATTCGTTTTAGCCCGTTCTAGTTGCGTTGGTTTAGTAACGATAAGATGTATCTGTTAGCAGAAGTGTTTAACATGTTTTATTCTCTGAAATAAAATTATAATTGATTAATCTATATAATCAATGGTTTTCCAATTAAAATCAATTAGGGTTTTCCACCTCGGCTTTTCATAAAACAAAACATACTTAGTTTAATCTTGTTTTTACAAAGCAAATGTAATGTGACTTAATTTAATTTGGGTATTTCTCTGAAGTATCCAATATATGCTTTTTATATAAATAAAATAAATGAAGTCTAATTCTCTTATAAAAGCTAATCTTCGGTAGACGTTTCTTTTCCTTTATAGATCCGATTAGCGTGATTCTCACGTCTGCGTGATCGTAGCAGGACATAGACTTCTTTTAAACCTTTTTCAATGATTGGTGTATTGTTCTAAAGTAGATATATTGTATGCTTTGTATGATTGTCAGATGCTTGTGTGGTGTTTATGATCTTGTCCAATCGGTGAGAATTACGTGGAGATCAAGAAGAAGTCATCAGAAGATCGAGAATCAAGTGAAGAAAGGATCTAAGAGTTTAAGGCAAGTTTAACATGGGATCCTCCTTGTTGTCCTATTCACCATAATTCATCTAGTTATGATTGCATGTGTCTTAATTGATTCCTGTTATTAGATCTATCATAGCTTTGTTACCTTGTACCTTGTCACCTTGGGATACTATTGCATATGGGTAGATTTGCTATGCTTTATGAATTATGAGAAGAATCTTGACTAATGATATATGCAACGATGAGATGAAATTGGCTTTTATAGCAACATGGAATAGGACCACACTGTAGGGCAAAAGCTGGGACTTAAATGCAACCATGAGTGCTATAATGGCTCTGGCTTTAGTTAAGTATGAAGTTTGGACTAGCATGCTTGTGGTTCGTGAAAGGCACCTTTGCCGAGCTGGTTATGGGGTATAGCTTGTGTGGGGACCGCTGCGGGTGGTACCATCGGGGTGTCCCATATACCCCTTTGCATTGGGTCCGTAGGGTCCGCTACATGCTAGAAAGAGCTTTTGAAAGACTTCATAGTGTACCCTGCCCGCTCACCTTGGTAGTGTTTTGGGATTGGCCGTCTCGGACATATGGGCTACACGGCTTGTGGGTAAAGTGTGTAACCTCTGCAGAGTGTAAATCTGTCATGATAGCCGTGCTCACGGTTACGAACGGCTCGGAAAACTCACAGTGTTAGATACTCATGTTGTTGAACAACTTATGATGGTAAGTTTGGAGATATGATATATGAGATTGTTTCATTAATGATCATGTGGTTACCAACTGGTTTAAGCATAACTAAAGCTAATTATGGTTAAAACTTGACCAAGTTAAAAGCAACCGCAGTAAGACAGTGTCAGCCTTTTGAGCTTCATAACCCTGTGTTATTCTTGCTGAGTACTTTAAGTGCTCACCCTTGCCTTATCAACCATATCAGATTGCAAGAGTTAAAGGAGTTAGGCTTGTGATCAACCAGTCAGTTGTCCCTGTGAATTCGGAGCCTTCGCCTGAAGTTCGGAGTCGTCTTTCCGTTGTTTACTGTGTTGAGGTTACCCTTTGACCCTACAAGTTATATACTTAAGTATTGTCTTTCGATATCACCTAAATTTGTGGCTATATGTGAGATTTGACTTTCTGGGCTCACATATGGTGTATATCTGGTTTTGTTCTTAAAACTGGGTGTGACAAGTTTGCCGGCATCAGAGATGGAATCTGAATCCAGTTCGCAATCCCTTCCCATATCTTCCTGGCTATGGGGCACTCGCAGAAAAGGTGTCGGGTAGTCTCAAGATTTCTAACACATAGCTGGCAAAAGTATTCATTTGGCCAGCCACGTCGTTGCAAACAAGCAACAATCCAGATTCTATCCTGCAACATGAGCCAAATGAAGAATTTGCATTTCGGTGGTGAAGTGGTCTTCCAGGTCTGAGCTGCTGCAAAGCACTTTGTCTTCCCCTCAAACTGCATAGAGTATGCCGATTTGGCTGAATATACGCCATCAGTAGTAGGAGCCCAGGAAATTGTATCGAGCTGTGAGTCTATTAGGACAGTTCCATCTACTGCCTCCCATAGGCTGATGTACTCTGCAATGAGCTGAGGGTTGAGGTTGTGATCGATATCTATAATCCATCGATTGTCAGTGAGCGCCTCCGCCACTGTTCTATTTTTCCTCTTGCTATGCTTATACAGCTCGGGGAAGCGCATTGCCAATGCCTCCCCATGCAGCCAGCGAGATGTCCAAAAGGCCGCCAACCGACCATTTCCAAGAGTTACCGTGGTTGCTGCATTGAACAAATCCCTGTCATCATCAGAGATGGGTAGTTGCAGCCCCTTCCATGGCCTTTGCCTGTCATCCCATTCAAACCACAGTCATCTTAGCCTTAGTGACCGGCTGAAGCATTCCAGGTCCTTGATGCCAAGACCGCCATTTGCCTGGGGCATACACACCGTTGCCCAGGCCACCTTACATTTTCCACCCGTGAGCTCGTCATCCCCGGCCCAGAGGAACTTTCTTCTCATCTTATCTAGTTCTTTCAAGAATTTCTTGGGCGTCTTGATTACAGTCAGGAGATAAACAGGCAGTGAGCTGAGGATTGACCTCACCAATTCACGCCACCCAGCCACACTGACGAGGCGACCTTGCCATCTAGTCAGTCTTCCTTTTGCTCTATCTAAAATGTATTGCAGGTGAACCATTCTGATACGGCCAAGCGTTAGCGGTAGCCCCAAGTATTGAATTGGGAATGAGACCCTCGTACCCGCAAAATCACTCAGCACTTCATCCATACCGATCCCAGAGCATCTGATGGCTGCAATTGAACTTTTTGCCATATTAATCCTCAGTTCAGTGGCATCACCAAAGGCCTTCATAATTTGGGTGATGTAGGTGATATCCGCTCTGACCGGGTTGGTGAAGATCATAACATCATCGGCGTATAGGGAAAGGCGCAAGCGTGCTCGTCAGCCCCTAAGAGGTGTCAGATGTCCTTCCTCCGTCGCGATACTGAAGATTCGACTCAGCACATCCATTGCCAGAATGAACAAATAAGGTGAGAGCGGGTCTCCCTGTCTCAGCCCTCGTGAGTGGCAGATCCTCGGTCCTGGGCTTCCATTGATCATTACCATCGAAGAAGAGGATTTCAGCAGTGCTGCTAGCCAATCGGTCCATCTTGTATTAAATCCCCTTCGATTTAACATCTCCAACAAATATTCCCAAGAGACGGTGTCGAAGGCCTTGCTAATATCAAGCTTCATGAGGCAAACCGGAGTCTTGTTTCTGTGGTACTGTCTAGCCAGCCCTCTGACATAAACAAAGTTATCTTGGATGCACCTTCCCTTGATAAAGGCGCTTTGCGATTCAGAGATTAGTTTGTCAATGTAACTGGACATGCGGATAGCCAGGACCTTCGGTGAAAAGTTTTGCAAAGGAGTGAATGAGGCTTATTGGCCGAAAGTCTTTCGGTTGAGAGGCCACCTCAACCTTGGATATCAGAATCACATGAGCCCCATAATACCGTCAGTTGTATTTTAAAGAATACTACGTTACATTGACTTGGCCGCCGGCAGTTGGCCCAGCTGCTGGACTCGTTTATACGTGATCAACCGTCATCACTCATCAGCCCGTCAAATACATCATATCGCCCGATCGAACTGCTCCTGCGCAGCGCAGCCCCTCATGGATGAGTAGAGAGTGTCATTACCGCGCAACGCCTCAAACTCATCGGCGCGCCGGCGGTAACGGCGTCAGGCGAGGACGTCCACCCCGTCGGTCCCCTTGCCCGCGTCCTTGGAGACCCATTTGTCGCGGTCTCGCACGCTTTCTTGTTGCATGGCTTCCCTCCTCGAAAATGTCTTCGCTTCCGCTACCAGGTGCTGCTGCTGCCTGCTGCAGACGGTGCAGTCCTCCTCCTCCTGCTGCTACGGCCTGTAGTAGTAGTACAGTGCTCTGGTACAAGCGGCTGACACGTGTGCGGCATAGGAGTACAGAGTACTACTCCGACGGACCACTGTGGTAGCCTTTTCGTTTTCTTTGGCTCCGAGTTTCCGACCACTGAGGCCTGGAGGCTTGAACATGGAGCATCCGTACGTACCGAGCTGGAGCTGGAGCTGCAGCATACCTCCATCACGACGGAGATAGGAGCAGTATAGTAGCAAAATGCCGTAAGCAAACACATATATACTCCCCCTTGCACTGCAAGTCAAGACTCCGCAGCGTCAGCGTACCTTACCTGTTCTAGTCTAGAAGAAGATCGAGAAAACCAAATGATCGATGCGTAACCACCACCAGAGAGTCAGTTCCGGATAAAATAAACTGCCGGCCGGCAACGACGACAGCACAGAGCGAGAACGTGCCCAACAAACGGCTCGCGTAATAGTAGTAATCACCAACAAATTAACGGATAGTAGCACTAGAGCAATTGGAATTTTCTCCGGCGCCTGGCGGCTGCTCCTGTCACATCTCACGGGCAGCGGCAGGCAGCAAGAAATCTCCCAATTGCACAGAAGCTTCCAGGAAAACATCTGCTGATTCGTATATATGCTCACACGATCCATCTCTCTGTCTGTTTTTAATTCCCTCGGCTTGACGCGCGTACGCGAGTCAGACGCTCAGACCATGGAGAAGGTAGACGGCCGGAGGGAAGTCGTGGGATGACTAGATTTGCTTGACGAGGCTGCCTTGCTGCGCACTCTACCATCCCTCCAGGCAATAAAGAACTCCAGGGGGGGGAGGGGGGGGGGGGGGGGGGGATCAATGATGATCCATTTGGGAGAGAGATTCAAATTGGATGCTCAGTTCAGACTGCTCTCCACTCCATGGACGGATCCTCCGTCCGCGTCGGGGATTATTGGCACTACAAAACCTGGTATCTTCTGAGATTTCTTTAATTTTACGAGTATATGCGCGCAGATTCGCTGGCTCTGCTTTCTGCGTGCATGCTGATCATCCGATCTGGTGCCTGCCTGCTCATATACAGAACTAGAACGGGTCTATATATGAATGCTGTACGTCTTTCCGGCCCAACACCCTATATATCCGGCCTTTTTCTACTACTCTAAAAAAAACTTTTTTCTTTCCAGCAGGGCTCGCAACCATAAACAATGTGGTGCTGTATCCGCCGCTCCGCTCTCCTCGCTACGGCTAGCAAACTGTAACCCTGACACTGACACAGGCAGTCCTCCTCTCCACTTGCCGGCTGTCCGTGATCCGAGGAGAGGGCGTCGAGCACCGACTCACCAAACGAGTTTTAGTTAGCTATATTAATTACTGTATGTACGTACACAACGAACCCAATACAGCAGCAGTAAGTAAAAGGAAATTGATTCCCTAGCGGGAACATCAGTAGAAAAAAAAATCCACCGAGCCGTGGTCAGCTGAAGTCGTTGTAGGGGGGACAAAGTGCGCATCAAACACGTAGATGGACAGATAAGACATAAAACAAGATCGTATCCGATTCCACACAGCTGGTGGGCCTGCAGGCCCATCGAGCCTGCTGTAGCTAGACCGGCGCGACGACAGGCGCAGGTTGCCAACCGACCACGCCAGATCGATAATGCATGCACGGGGAAGAAGAAGAAGAAGAAGAAGAAGAAGAAGAAGAAGAAGAAGAAGAAGAAGAAGAAGAAGAAGAAGAAGAAGAAGAACTGGGGATGCCATGATGGGTGATCCTGATCGATCCGTCAATCACACTAGAAGAAGAGAGGATGCCCCCCGTGACTGACTTGGGGGTGATGGCCAGTGGAACAGGCCGGAGAATGGCCCATCCAGATATATGAGGCGAGGTCTCGGCCTATTCATGCATGACATCCATGCATCAGGTGTCATAGTTTGTTCACAGGTCAGCCGTCAGCGTGGTCGGTCTCTTCAACGGCCCACACGATAATTATATTATTCGTTATGAACGCGCGTCTCTTGACGCTGACGTGGCACTATGTTGGTGCTAGCTACAGTAGCTAGCTAGCTAGCTAGTACTGCTACGTACTGTGGGCGGATGTCGAATTGCATTGTGGGTGGATGTCACTGTCACAGTGTGCCACTGCGCGCGGTAGATTAAGATAAGTTGGTAGTACCTTTTGTACGTGTCGAGTCAATGGGTGCGTTTCGTTGTATACACACGACGCCGATCGATGGAGATCGAGGGGGCCGGGAACGTCGAACGCTCGAACACGGCTGTACCGTGCATCACGAGCCACAGAGACATTATCCGTCGTCCAACGCATGCTTGGAAAGTTGGACTGTTCAAGACCCGGCACCCGCCGTGCATGTAAGACTGACTGTTAGGGCATGTGTGATCGATAGCGATCGGCAAACAAATGCTCTGTTGCACGGAACACTAATCAATCAATCAGTCGAAACCGTCAATTTTTGTATCAGCGGAACAGAGAAAGAAAAGATCGGAAGAAACCATGTGTGGACCGCGCTCATCGATGTGGAGATCACCTTGGGCCGCTCGATCTTTTCTTCGTTCTAGAAAGGCAACTCCCGCCTTTCTAGAAAAGTGTGTCCAGAAGCCGGTGCATGCCCAGGAAGAGACTCAGGCCGGGAAGCCAGCTGCAGCCTGCAGTGCATGTGGGTTGACGAATTTCTTCGTTCTAGATGATGCGCACGGCGCAGCAACAGTAACGCCACCTGGTAGCAGGATCAACCGAGAAAGGCAACTCCTCCTGTGACCTGTCTCGGTCATGCAGGAAGAGTCCGCCGACTACTTCACAGACGAACCGACGAAACTGGCATGGGTTCAGCAAACGTGACACGAAAAACGGAGCGCAAAATTTGAAGACAAGTCCTGGGGTAGCCCATGGGCCTCAGTTCTGGGAGACGGGCTTGAACAAAATCACGGCTTCATCAACGCCGGCTTGCATAATAGAGGACACATGCTTAACTGAAAGGATCCAGCCCACAAAAATTTCAACGGATCAATAATGTGCAGTGCAGTGCAGTGCAATTTAACTTTCCCGCCGTGGAGCTCATATCCGATCCAACCCGCGTGGCGCACCCAAGAACAGCACAAAAACGCATGATCTACCGGCCCTGCGCCTCTGACAAAGTGACAGACAGCATTCGTGTGACTCACCCACCTGCGCGCCAACGCCCACGCATCTCCTCACAACGCCCGAGTCGTCTACAAATAACGGGAACAGACGACGCATGCATGCATGCATGCTCTCGATCGCGCCGCGCCTACGACATGTCGAGCGCCACGAACGCCGGCGGAGGGGACAACGACGACGGCGACGAGGTCGTACACGACTTCGCCCCGCTACTCGTGGTGTACAAGAGCGGGCGCCTGGAGCGGCCACTCGCGATGCCGCGGGTCCCGCCCGGCCGCGACGCCGCCACGGGCGTCGTGTCCAAGGACGTGGCCCTCTCGCCGCACTCCTTCGCGCGCCTGTACCTCCCGCCCGCAGCAGCCGCGGCCGAGAGGAAAACGAAGCTCCCCGTGGTGGTCTACTTCCACGGCGGCGGCTTCGTGATCGGATCGGCGGGGTCCGCGGCGTACCACCGCTGCCTCAACGACCTGGCCGCGGCATGCCCGGCCGTGGCCGTCTCCGTGGACTACCGCCTCGCGCCGGAGCACCCGGTCCCCGTCGCGTACGAGGACTCCCTCGCGGCCCTCAAGTGGGCGCTATCGTCGTCCGACCCGTGGCTGGCGGCGCACGGCGACCGTGAACGCGTGTTCCTCGCCGGTGACAGCGCGGGGGCCAACATCTGCCACCACCTTGCCATGCACCCGGACATCCGAGCCGGCGGCCTCAGCCTCAAGGGCGTCGTGCTCATCCACCCCTGGTTCTGGGGCAAGGACCCCATCGGCGGGGAGCCGCAGCAGCAGAAGGAGAATAATAAGGGGCTGTGGGAGTTCGTGTGCCCCGGCGCGGTGGACGGCGTGGACGACCCGCGGATGAACCCGACGGCGCCCGGTGCGCCGGGGCTGGAGAACCTGGCGTGCCGGAAGGTGATGGTGTGCGTGGCCGAAGGGGACGTCCTTCGGTGGCGCGGGAAGCTGTACGCGGAGGCGGCGGCGCGGGCGAGCAAGGACGTGGAGCTGCTGGAATCGGAAGGGGTCGGGCATGTGTTCTACCTGCTGGAGCCCAAGCAGGAGAAGGCCAGGGAGCTGCTGGACAGGATCGCGGCGTTTGTCAGTAGTACTACGGAATGAGGACTTGACTTGAGGAGCGAGGATCGATGCATGACGCGCGCGTTGGTGGTGGTGCCGGTCTATCTGCTGGCCGGCCGGTGTGGTGTCGACGACATCATATCGATCGTGTAGCTAGCTGGCAGCCTAGCATTACATACGTACTACAGTACTGCTACTGCACATACTCCTACTGTCCTACAACGGTACACGCGAGCAGAAAATAAGAATGCATGGTGGAACGGCAGGAAATAAATGGAGGTTTAATGTGTGCATGTTACCAGAGGTACCACGTCACACGTACCATATGGCACAGTTCACAGCAATGCATGCATGGTGACAGCGGCGTCACATGGATACGAATTTACGAGCAGCCAGAGGTTTTGTCCTTGCGAAAGGATCGCAACCGTTATTAGCATTGAGAAGTTACCAACTCGTGGACGATAGCTATAGATGGGTAGTTAATGCCACCGCTCTGGGAACTGTACCAAGATTCGAGTACGTACGGTATCATACTATCATCGTCCATGTATTCTCTTTAGTTAGGTACATTTAACAACTCGAACTAAATAAAATAAACAATAATAGTGTCCTCACTAGATCTATACTCGGCTCTCGTCGAAGCCCGCCAAAACATGTATCCAATAGAAGTCTTCCGTGAACAAATTCAGAGAAGCCAGGGCCATTTTATCTACTCACGCACTAGAACCGTTTTCATAAACATTAGTCTGTGGCTTTGTGCATGTATTAATATAGGGATGAGCGTGTAGTGTCTACATGAATACGTTTATAATAAGGATGTATACATACATCCACCAACAAAATGTAAATAACAACGAAAGTTAGAATATACATTATTACAATTTTCAAAATTAGTCCAAGACAATCTCTAGCCTCAAACATCGAACGAGACACGAAGGTAAGGCAGACGCCGCTCCTAGAGTTGTATGGAAATGATTCGACCCCCAATAGACGTCCACTGCCCGTGTTCCCTAAGAGGAGGCGGTGGATAGTGACGTAGAGCCTATCTTTACCTTATTTGAAGCGTCTGGGATTAACCAGCGAGATGTCGATTCCATCCACATCAGCCATGAAGACGTACGAAGAAATCTACAACGAGGACCCCGGTCACATGGAGACACTCCGTGAGCTGTTCCCGCCTGTCGACGACATGGGTGTGCACAAGCGGCTTTGCGACCATAGGCTTTCTAGCCTGCGTCTCTTTCAGGTTAATCAGTTCTTAATGTAGGACCATAGATTTCAGTACAATAGGATGAGGTTGAGCATCCATGTACAATCTTCTGACCATTTAGAACGTCGCTAAGACGTGTTATATTAAATTTTTTCTCTAACTTAATATAAAGAAGTGTAAACCTTTTGTGTGATTGAGAAAAAAAACATTTATATGTCTCTTAATTTTTTTTAATATAAGAAAAATAGATCTTCTTACTATTATCGTCGGTGATGATTAATAGAGTCAAACAAACTGATAGCTACTAGATATTTTTGGTTAATTTTTATAGAAATTTAGGGTTTGTCCTTTTTTTCCTAGTATGTCTATTAACATGGAACTCTAATTAGTAATGGTACAGACAAATTTAGGGTTAGTTAATGTTGTTTTCTCATATAACAAATGTGGATGGTTTTAGAAAAAATATCTATATATAGTAGTTGCTATATGTCTTTTTTTTTTTTGAAGAAGTAGTTGCTATATGTCAATAATGATGATACATACGTATCGAATGGATGGCCATTTGTGTAATTGAAAAAGAAAGAATGGGTGACCATTTCGTAGATTTATGAGAATCTAGTGGGATATGTCATTTTTTCCCCCGAAAGTATCGAATTAATGACCATTTGTGTGTTGAGCCTGACATGAACCGGCCGACGAATTGACTGACATTCATGGCTCACCAGTCCCACGACACTCGCCTGCCCACTCAGGCAGCACATGCGTCGCCATGAAGTGGGCCCATATCTATTCTCATCATCTTAGGGCTTGGCCCATATTACAAGTAGCGGTAACCGGAGTAAGTCTGGAAGCACGAAACAAACCAGCAGTCCGCCGAGTGGTCTGGTCACCTTTGCTTGCAAACACAATGCCGGCTGCTACTACTACGACGGTCGCCGCCGCGGGAACCAACAACGGCGACAACGAGGTCGTTCACGACTTCTCCCCGCTCCTCCTGGTGTACAGGAGCGGCCTCCTCGAGCGTCCTCTCATCATCCCGTTCGACCTGCCGGGCCACGACGCCGCCACGGGCGTGGAGTCCAAGGACGTGCCCCTCTCGGTCTCCATCTTCGTGCGGCTGTACCTCCCGCCCGAAGCCGCCAGCTCGGGCGGCGACGGCAGCGACGACGACGGTGAGAAGAAGAAGACGAAGCAGCAGGGCGCCAAGAAGAAGCTCCCCGTGGTCGTCTACTTCCACGGCGGCGGTTTCGTGATGGGTTCCGCGGGCTCCCGCGTGTACCACCGCTTCGTGAACGACCTCGTCGCCGCCAGCCCCGCCGTAGCCGTCTCCGTGGACTACCGCCTCGCACCAGAGCACATGCTCCCCGCCGCGTACGAGGACTCCCTGGCGGCGCTCAAGTGGGTGCTGTCGGCGACGGACACGTGGGTGGCGACGCACGGCGACCTCGGGCGCGTGTTCCTGGTCGGCGACAGCGCCGGCGGCAACATCTGCCACCACCTGGCCATGCACCCGGACGTCAAGGCCGCGGGCGGCGTGAGGGGCATCGTGCTCATCCACCCCTGGTTCTGGGGCAAGGACCCCGTCGGCGGGGAGAAGGAGCACAGGCGGCCTAGGGCGAAGCAGCAGCAGGCCGGCCGCGGCGGGGCGAGGAAGAAGCACCTGTGGGAGTTCATCTGCCCCGGCGCCGTCGACGGCGTCGACGACCCCCGGATGAACCCGACGGCGCCCGGCGCGCCGGGGCTGGAGACCCTTGCGTGCGACAAGGTCATGGTGTGCGTCGCCGAGGGAGACCACCTTCGGTGGCGCGGTAAGGCGTACGCGGAGGCCGCGGCGCGGGCGAAGAAGAAGGGTGGCGAGCAGCCGGCGGCGGCCGCGGCACCAGCTGAGTTGCTGGCCGATACTATGGCGGTGGCGTGCGTAGTGAATGGCGGCGGCCAGCCGGCGGCGGTGGAGATGTTGGAGTCGGAGGGGGTCGGTCACGTCTTCTTCCTGCTGGATCCCGAGATGGATGAGGCCAAGGAGCTCCTCAGAGGGATCGCGGCGTTTGTCAGTTCGTAGTGAACCAGACCAGCTTCGACTTCGAGCAGGAGGATGAAGGTGCATTGCATGCAGCATGCACACCGCGTGCATCTGATCATGCAGCAGCAGTGCATGTACGTAACGTCAACAGAGACGGGCATGTGTGTGTACTAAAGTATTGTTGCAGTCTTTTTCTTTCTTTCTTTCTTCTTCAATCTTCATGCGTGATCTAGGACCAGTGATTGCACGTAACGTCAACAGAGACGGGGGCAGGCATGTGTAGTGTATACTAGCAGCAGGAGTCGTCGTTGGTCCGATACTTGAATGTACTACTGTAACCGCGTCGTACGTGTCATGTCATGTGGTGAAAGAGGGTGAAGGTGAAGGTGAATACCACGCCCTGCCCTGAAATTCCAGGGTCTGCTGCTTGCTTTTCAGCGCTGTGTTTACTCCTTTGTGACAAGCAGCTTCGAACAGGTGGCCTGCTGACTCGATCTCCCAGTGTGCTGCATCGCGCGCCGCTGTCCGTCCGGAATAACGCCACCGCATCCGCATGGGCGAGGACGTGAGTCCACGAACTTGCATGCGAAAACCATTGAATGTCGTGAAGGTGCGCAGCGCAGCCCTGTCTCAACCAGGATGGGTCTTTTTTTTTAAAAAAAAAAGAAGGCTCAATTTCTCACGCAACTTTAAAACGACTAAAGATAACTGGTACCACAATTGACATTTGCTTCACCCACCTTTTGTTTTACCGTGCAAAAAAAAAAAATCCAACGGCGGCAGGCGCAGGTCAGCCAGCCGATTGTGGGTCACCCGCCATTGATTACGGTTTTCACGGCGTCCGACTCCCATTTTTTACTCCCCGGCCACCCAGTCTGCAATCAGGCGGTTTTCTCTCTCTCTCTCTCTCTCCGGTTTTCTCACGAGGCCGATCCCATGCGCACTCTGACTCCTCTCCCCTCTCTACCCTATCGCGCCACGGGCCCCTCCTCTATTCGAGGCAGCAGCGAGCAAAGGTGACGCCGCCACCATGGGCGGGCGGGCCGGCGCGAGCAGCCGCCCTCGCTCATGTATTGGATCAATATGGTGTCCTTTGATCCTCTGCCGATATGTGTTGTTCAACCCATCGATCTGCTGCCCCTTTGTCCCCTCCGTTCCCATCTGTGGGCCGCAGGCTCGGTGGACTCCGCCATTGTGGTGTCCTGTGCTCATCCATGTCGTCGCCGATAAGAAGCTAGCAAGGCAGGCCCCCACACACTGGTGGACATTCTAGGTTTCCCAACCGGCCTCTTAGACCAGTCTCAATGTTAAGTTTCATCTCACAGTTTCTAACACATGAAACTTTGATATGAAACAAGGCTCTCCCTCAGTACAAAGTTTCATCGCACAGTTTGATAGCTTATTGTACTATGTGTGGGTCTTACTTGGATCATTCTTTTCTTCTCTTTTAATGTGATGAAACTACTTGAGGGTCTCAATGGGGTTTCATAATGTTTTCAAAACGTTGAAAACAACGCTAATAAGTTTCATCCCCATGAAACCTTTCCTTTTTCTCTCCTCTAAGTTTCATGCAAAGATTTTTTTTACTGATGTGGCACCATATTTAATGTGCATGAAATCTCCCATGAAACTCCATTGAGACTGACCTTACGACTTCTACATGCCACAAGCTTCCAAGGGCGAAGCTACGTTGTTACTATTGGGTGCCAATGCACCACCCAAAAAACTTAAAACAGTGAATTCAGTTAAAATTTCACCATATATACACCCTAGGATATATGTCTATATATCCACAAAGCAAGTACACCATACTCGAATTTGCTTTAACTTTGCCACTCCAAGCTTCCATGCTGCACCCATGGAGGGGCTCTCCCTAGTTGATGTCTCCGCTGAGGCGAGGTCGGCCTCTTTCTATCCCCTCTTTTTCAGCCATGATTTATCGGCTTGTGATCTATCGACCTTTTTTTTTTTAGAAAAGGAGGTTTTCTCTTCTTTTATATTTCAAAAAGCAAACACGGTTTAGGATTTGTATTTTGCCACGTCTATCTTACAAGTTCAAGCTCAACGGCGAGCTCTCAAACGATACTTAAAGCATTCTTGCCAACTAACAACTCCTTCTCATAAATTGAAAACATATTGCTTTCAAGCTGACTTGACGCTGCAGTGTTGGAATCCAAATGACGAATATTCAATAGAGCCGACCTTGATGACGAGATCCCCTGGTCGTGCCATATCAATTGAGGTGGAGATGATGCTTTGAACTCCAGCTAGATGATTACTCTCTCGATTTGTTCCCTCATCTCTTGCTGCATCATCAGCATCCATATAAATGTGCTTATTTTGCTAAACATATAGAGAAATTTCCATTCCTTGTGCTTATTTTGCGATATGTGGAAACATAAGGAAGCCAGTTCGTCACTCTTAATGTCAGTTAATTGTTCTGCATGGTTAATCCAAACATGTATTTGTTCGCACTTGTTTAAAGTAAAGAGTTAATTATTGTCATTTAGACTCGATCATTTGTGCAGAGAGATCGAGTTGTGTTATTCATATTAGTAATGCACCTCCTTGTGTTTTGCTTGGAGGTGACTTACTCTCTACAGAGGAATTTTGGACTGACAATTCCCTGCATTCATAACATTTCAGAACTCATCATATAAATGTGTTTGTGGTTGCTCAGTATGAAGACGACCCTATCAAGAAATAAATGTGAGTCTGCAGTGCTTCTTGATGAGTGCTTCGTTAACATGGAATTATCGGTATGGAGTTGACTACCAAAACCTATGACTCGATATTTTCCCAAATAATCATAATTCATAACCAAATAACTATTTTTCTATCAGATTTTTATTTTTTGCAAAGCTCAGGAGGGGTTTAAGCCCCTACTGGAAGATAAATTAAAACCAAATAGAGAGTTCAATACAAACAAGAGTATTATAATATGAGTCATTTATTCATCATTTCCCTTGGTACAGGGGCAATACAAACCATGAACATGATCAGCCACCTCACCTACGCCAAAGGGATCCCATCGGAATTGTCATCATTGCAAGGTAATTTTTTGTTGTGTTAGAGATTTTTCGTTCACCTAGATATGTGCACGAAATTTGGTATCCTTAGTTTTTGCGTATCAAGCATTTTGATCCAAGGTTTGCAGTGGCTGGAAAGAATATTCGTCTCCATTGACTTTACTATTGCCAGAATAGATCTTTTCATATCAATAATTACTCTATGCATGAATGGACGACATGGACGCTGCTAACATATCTCACGAATTAGGGTATATTTTGATGTCGTTTCTTGATTAGATAATCACAATAATCACAATTGTTTCCTGCGATCTTGATGGCGATGAGTTTTAGCTTATTATTAGGACTTGCACTTCCTTTGTCAAGAAACTTTTACTCTTTTAGCCCCTGGTGGCCTGACCATTTAAACTAAATTACCTTTTTCCTCAAGGCTTGCGACATGAAAGATCCAATACAGAACATCCGAGTGGACTGCTCCACAAGCAGAAAGGCGGAGGCGGCCATGGTTACATAGTAGTGCATACGTGAGTCAAAAAGGCTGAAAAATAAAGCATGCAAAGAGTCCCATGGTTACACATTGCTTACAACAACACGTGAGCAAACTATAATTGTCATGGTGTTATATTTTCCCTTTTAGATCAACACATAGGTAAACTTTTTTTAGTTAAATATAACTTTAACGTCAATATATTAACAAATTTATTATTGTATCATGCGATACATAATTGTTTAATGCAAAAGTTTAGCTTTTGTGTAGCAACCTGTGGGCATGAATCTAGCCTAGCCCAGTAAAAAAAACAAAAAAAAAAGGACGGGTCGATCAGCCCACCCTGGTGAGCACAAGACCAATTGGGTCACAACCCAGTACCACAGCAGCTGTGGACGCAGCTGTTCCGACCCATCTTTTGTCCTCTCCCCAGGCCCGCCCCACTGGCCTGTAAGTCGGCGCCAACCAATGATGGCCTATGCAAGGAAATGTTAACTGGGCCTTGAGCCCAGGATAGCTGTATGGCCTGGAACCATCGAAGAAGAAAACTACGTATTTTTCTTCCAAAAAAAAAAAAGGAAGAAGAAAAACATCTCTCTGAGAAAACGAAGAGCAGCGGATAGTTGTTGCTACAGGAATCCCGTGTGGGGTGCTGCTGAGGTGTACGCCGGGGCAGCTGGGCACGGACTGGCAGGCAACAGAACTGCGTCGGCGCTCGCCGTCGCCGGCCGTCCTTGGCCTTGGGCGCCAGCCAGGTCGAGACGGACAGCGGCAAAAGAGCAAGCGAACAAAGACCCGCCGCGTCGTGCCTCCACGCCCACACGCAGAATCTGAGGATATTTTGTTTGCGTACGTTCACAATTCATATGTAATACCGCACGGTCCGCACCGGCAGAGAAGAACCACTCACTGTACTGTACGGAGCTCGCTGCAGACGTGGTACTACGTGGACGCAGGACGCCCTCTCCGCCTCCTCCTGGGTCAAACCGCTCCCAGTTGGTCCCGTCGTGAAACGTCTCCGCTGCAGTTGGTCCCAGTTGGCAGCGGCATGATTCACGAGCTGCCGTGATCGGCTGCGGAATCGAGGTCCAGACCCAGAGAGGGGTGGATCCCGAGGCCGGCCAGAGGTGGGTGGAGCTACTGGCCCAAAGTGTAGTACCCCTCAGTATTCGGGCGTGGACTCTACTGGGCTAGCCTACGTGCTTCTGCTGCCGAATCCCGGTTGAGCCTGCTCATCAAACGAAGACTGGTCTTGTGAGTTCTGACTCCAACCATCCAAGCTAGTATTTGACGATATGTTTTTGCAGCAACAGGGCAGCCGCCGGCCGCACGGTCAAATGTCGGATCGGAGGCAAGGCTAGCAACGCACAACCTGTATGTTGATCTTGATATCCTTTCTTAGTGTTACTCACATTCTATCACGTTTCTCTCTCTCTCTCTCTCTCTCTCTCTCAATCAAGTGATTAGGCCCTAAACTGCTAAAGTGCTACCAAGAGAATCTACGGTTCAACTTCAATTCAATTTACGGCAAATTGCATATGCTATAATGCTACGGCCAACGATACACCATAAGCAAAAATATTTTAATTTCTATTTCATCTCAATTTTAATTTTGTTAGCACTAGAATATTTTTAATATTTAATTGAAACATTGGGCTTGTTTATTACTCTTGTAGATCTGTTAAAATGAAGAGGAGTGTCGATATCATATCGCCTCTCTTTTTTTGTCATTCATATATATACTTATGTACTAACATGTTAAATTTAGAGAGGTTAAAAAAAAGCCGACGACGTGATCGCGCGCGGTTGGTGGAGCGGAACGGGGCAGGTGCCGCCCGGGTACGGAAGCCAAGGCTCCGCGGCCCGCACCGATCGAATTTGGCTGTGGCCTCCTGTTGCCCTGTGTTTTCTTTTTCTTTTTTTTGACAAAGTTTTTTTTTTCCTTTTTTGACAAACCCTGTGCATGGGTTTGGTTTGGTTTGGTTTGGTCCAAAACGCTGGGAGGAACGCGAAAAGTGGTCGTGGACCACTACCACTACCAGGCAGGGAAGAAGTTTCCAACAGCAACAGCAGCCTACAGGAGCGAGAGAAGCCTTCGCATAAAAGTCAAGCAAGCAAGCAAGCAACACGGACGGCAGAAGCAAAGCGCACGTTTGCTTGTTCCACTCTCATCCATCCATCCATCCATCTATCGACCGGGTGCTTGCAATGCATGTCGGGGGCTGCCCAATCGAAAACCAAAAGCGCGATCTGGCTGTCACAATCAAGCACACCCCTGTTTTTCTTTTTTCTGTAGCCGGGTTGTTGATCTCGTACTAGTATGTGGAAGACCACGTCTGGTAAGGGAAAGGAATACTTGTGGCTCTAACTTTGAAACGAATAACAAGGTGATTACATATATAGAGTTTAACACGGCCAATTCTATCAGTGTTTCCTTAAGGGGCAATTCCCTTTATTGAAATAAGTATACCCCTATTTTGTTTGTTATAAAAGAATGACAAGGTATAAATAGGAAGTAACATAGAACTCATTACTGCATGTATTTCCAAAACAAGCCTCTATCCACTTCTAATTAATAGTCTAAGCAAGTCAGCCCCTCCAAAGCGGGGTTTCTCGTGCCAATGCAAACTTTTGAGTGTTGCACTATGTTATATATACAGGAAAAGAGTGTTAACACAAAATGCATCCGAAAGAAGAAAAACAAAACCAATAATAACTAGACAATTGGTAGAGATACAAAAGGCACCCTCACTTTCTCTAACAAGAACCTGCTGTTGAATTTCGTAGGATCGTTTAGGAGGTAGATCCAGTGGGAAAACAATATTCGAGTAGATAGTATATGCAGTTCATCATGATGCACACAGATGTAGAGAGAGATAGAGTGGTAGAGCACCGACTAGAGGAGTCGACGGGAGGTGCAGTGGCGGCGACGGTAGGAGTCGGGTTGGAGTTGGAGCCGGTGGCCGCCATGGTCGTCGGCGTACCGTCGTCCTCCACGGGTACAGCGTCAGTGGTCGTGTCAGGCGTGTCCGTCTCCTGCATACAGAAGCTCACCGGCGTCGGTGGGGATCTTCTCGTCGCTGGCAGCGTCCTTCTCAGATCGGATTAGGGTTAGGATGTCGGTGCGGAGACTGGCGGCTCGGTTAACCTCGTACTAAGCGGCCCGACCCCCACCTCATCTTTATAGCGCTGTGCGACGGGGGTCCACCAACCACAAGGTTGGACGCCCCCGATCAGGGCGCAGATCTAAGGCCCGTTAGGCCGTTGAGATTAAACGGTGGGAGATCAACTTCTAACACCTACAATGTAGATTTTCATTATGAGTAAATATCAATCATATAATGCAAGTAAATACTACACTAACCTTGTTCAATTGAAAACCACAAGTGTCCTAAAAAATAATATGTTGAAAGTTTAATACTCAACTGAAAGCAAACTTGGTCGCGTATTTAGGTATCCATCGTTCACAGTATCATATGGCCTTCTTAATGAGAAAATAAACTTTTGGTTAAGGAAAAATAATTTTGTAAATGCCATGCTAAAAAACGTCCATACGATTCAATTTTATTTCGTGTTCTGCTTAAGGAAAAAAATATTACCAGAATGAGACATAAGATTGGTGAGACACCTCAACCCCAAACAAGAGTTTAGAAGTAAGGGAAGAAACTTTTGTGTTCTTCAAAGAAACCTTAGATCATCTCAAAGTGTTTCTGATAATTTATTTTCTAAACCACTGAGTTTAGTAAGTTAACAAAATAAGTAACCCATTTTAATCCATATCCATGTGCTTTCTATTCTATTTTTCTAAATAATTTTGTACTATGGACCTCGAACTATTTCGAAGCAAACTAAGCCCTTCCTGTACTTTAACACGCACGATCCCATCTGATCACATAAATATTAATATTTTTTATATAATTTAATTAAACTTAGAAAATTTAATTTAGAACAACTCTAATAATTGATTTTAGTACGACCAGTGGTGGTAATAAATAGGTAGACCAGAGCACACGCAGAAAAGCAAACTGATATCATTTCCTCACGCACTCACCACGACGAAATCTCAGACCAGATGCCGCCGGCCCACGCGTCAGCCACCCACCCTGGCGATCAGACGGCCAATAACATAACGAACTCCAAGATCTGACGGCGCAGATCCGTTTCTAACCCCGTATATATTCAGCTCACCCAACCACGAGCTCCCTCTCTTTTCCGCCCTCCACCCCTCGCGAGCCCTCCAACCCCACACGACCCTCCTCGGCGGCGGCGGCGGCTCCGGCGGCGATGCAGATGGCGGCGACCACCACCGACTCCCAGGCGGCCGTGCCGCCTCACCACCCTCACGCCCACCCCCACGTGCCACCGCAGCATGCTCACCCGCACCACCACATGCCGCAGCCACGGTGGGTCGTCATCCCGTACCCGCCCCCGCCGCCCATGGTGGCCGCGCCACCGCCGCCGCCGCAGTTTGCCAAGCACTTCGCTGCTGGGCCGCCCCCGCCGCCCCAAGCTGCGGCCGGACGCCGCACGCCGACCCCGCCCGTGGCCGGATCCGGCGGGAACGGGTGCGAGGAGAATAAGACAATTTGGGTCGGCGACCTACAGTATTGGATGGACGAGAACTACCTCCACAGCTGCTTCGGCCCCAGCGGCGAGGTTTGCTTTCTCTCCCGATCCGGACTCCTCCGTACTGGATCTCATGAATACATCTAGATTTGTACCATTTCCGTGCGTTGATTTGTGTGTTTTTGCCTCAGATTGATATAGAACCTTAAACTGCACTTAATTTTTTTATTGTGCAAATAAAGGCGCCATATTTTTGGAATTAGACGTTGCAAAGTTGCTTAAGGCGCCAAGTTCGAGGTCATTCAATGCCGTACGGACGGAATGCTCCTGTTTGTTTGGTTTAGAGTCGCGTAATAGCTTTAAAAATTTTTTTTTTTTGGTATCCTTTTTTTCCTATAGAAGAAGGGGTCATCTTAGTCCCTTGGAATTGGTGTACGCGAGTTGACAAACGTGCCGACCTCTGGTAGGATTTATGCATATAACTTACTTGGAGGAAACGGTCTTGATTCTTGATAAGTAATAAACATTTTGAATGGGCCAAGTTAGCTTCTTCACTTAGGTGGATCCTGTACCAGTAGAATAATAACTTTTGGTGGAGCAAAAGGAAGCAACAATTTCAGCCTTGGGCCAATTATTCTTTTTGGGGTATGCTCACTGATGTTGACAGGAAGAAAAGATGCCTGATTATAGGATCCCTGTGATGGGGTACTGATACAATGCCTCTTTTTTTTTGTACTAGCTACTAGTAGTATCAGCTACCAGGAACCTTTCTTCAAACATAGTTGAAAGTATGTTTATCAGATGCTGATGAGTGATGAGGTTAACTGGTTAACTACCAATCAAGCACGACTTACTATTTCTTCTTTCTGTTTTTTGCGTGTTTGTGCTTCCAGAACTTTTTAACTAGTAATCTTATTGTCTTTTGGTACCTTACATTTTTGTAGGTGATTACAATAAAAGTTATCCGCAATAGGCAAACAGGACAGTCAGAGGGGTATGGATTTGTTGAGTTCTTTTCTCATGCATCTGCAGAAAAAGCTCTTCAGAATTTTACTGGTCATGTGATGCCAAACACTGACCGGGCATTTAAGTTGAACTGGGCATCATATAGCATGGGTGAAAAGCGATCTGAAGTAGCTTCTGATTACTCAATATTTGTTGGTGATCTAGCTGCTGATGTTACTGATGAAATGCTGCTGGAGCTTTTCTCTAGCAAGTACCGCTCGGTGAAAGGAGCTAAAGTTATTATTGATGCAAACACAGGCCGTTCTAGGGGCTATGGATTTGTTAGGTTTGGAGATGACAATGACAAATCTCACGCGATGTCTGAAATGAATGGTGTATATTGCTCTACTAGGCCAATTCGTATAGGTCCTGCGACTCCCAGAAGATCTTCAGGTATCCCCATCTTATATTGTTGTTCCACAATCTCAAATGGTATACCATGTTTTCATTCAACCATAGATTGTCAAATATTTAATGCTTACGTGGGGTCATTTTCGACCGTGGCATGTAAAAACTTCTCACAAGTGCCATACCACATTCCTCGACCCTGTATTTTGACCCCCTCGATCTGGGATCTTTGTGACTATTGTACAGTTTCTAACGTGTCGTTGACTTTTTTTTTTTGCTAAAAGTCCATAACATTAACTGTAACTTGGATACCGAGGCATGGTTAGTTCGCAGATGGAAATCGAACAGGCGGTTGCATGGCGGTTGAGATGGGGTCATGATAAAAGGACTGTTTGCATGACATCACTATGGAGTTGCAATTAAAAGGAAACTGAAGTAATTAGCCGTGCATGCATCCCTGCAAAATTGCTGGATGCTAACCGCTGTGGAGCACAATGTGGCACTTGAAACAGACACCCATTAGGGAGTTACTCATATCCACGAGCGCAACGATTAATGGCCCCATCTTGGTATTCATTTTTGTGTGTAGCTAGCACTGCATGTACAAACCCTCTACAGTTACTCCTTGAATAACTATATGTTATTCTATGGATAGTCAATCTAAACCAAGTTAATGTTCCCAGAGAATGTTATGTCTTATGTACCATGACATTGCTCATGTTCTTTCGTGTAATCTCTAGTTTTTCTGATCTGCTCATTGAACTGATTGACTACTGTACTCAGGAGATTCTGGCTCTTCGACTCCTGGTCATTCAGATGGTGATTCTTCTAATAGAACGGTTCGTGGTACTCTTTTCCTGTGGTGTATGTTACATTTAAGTTGATAGTTTTAATCTTTAGTTGTCACCCTTCTTTAGGTATATGTTGGTGGGCTTGATCCTAATGTCAGTGAAGATGAACTTAGAAAAGCCTTTGCCAAATATGGTGATCTTGCCTCTGTGAAAATTCCTCTAGGAAAGCAATGTGGCTTTGTTCAATTTGTTAGCAGGTATGTACCTGAAGCATTTACATGATTTGCTATTTATCTTTGTTGATAACTTTGCTGAAGTGATGTTTAACCTGTGCGACCATTCTTCTAGAACTGATGCTGAAGAAGCACTACAAGGATTAAATGGATCACTCATTGGAAAGCAGTCAGTTCGCCTTTCATGGGGACGCAGCCCAACGCATAAGCAGGTTTGTCATGCTTGACATTGCCTTCCTCTGTTTCCCCCCTTTGGTGAGGATTATTTTTTCTTGTGTAATCACTTGTGATAGCGTCCAGAAGCTAGATTACACCCACCCCCAGTCCTACCTTGTCAAATTATATCGTTGCAATAGTTAGGTTTGCTAACTTAACAACAATTCAGTAAATTATTGAGTACCCTAACTTTGGATGTGCCTCAAAGCTAACCTTCTCACATGTAAGATTGTGTTCAGCATAATGTTCATTAGCCTTTGCGATGGCACTCACCATCAGTTTCATTAATTGGGTTGGTGGAGGAATAAGATAACTCTCAGGAGTAGTTTGCTGGATGTTGTTCCACTCTCCACTTATTATCTCAAACAAAGTAACTTGATCAATCTGCTGCATAACTCTCTTTTTACCTTTTAAGACTAAAATCAGTTGTCTGAAAAATTGTAACCTTGATTGCAGCTAGCTTACCACAGTTGTAAGTGAGTACTGACAATATGTTCGTACCATCATAACGGAAACAAAAGGTTAAATATGGTTGCATCTTGCAGCACAGAATAATTGTTTTCTGTCAGCAGAGGTGTATGCGTATTTAATACCATCCATCATATATACCAAAGCATGAGTTGCTATTTTTCTGTTTAGCATTGCATTTTTTTTTACATATTTACAATTCCTCGCACGTTGAAAGTTATGTGCTTTTGTGAAACCATTCGCCTCCTTCCTTCCTTTACACCCATTTCCTTTTCTGTTTCCAGTCGAGTGGCGACTCCGGCAACAGGAGGAACAACATGTACTATGGCACACCATTCTATGGCGGATATGGCTATGCCTCCCCGGTGCCACACCCAAACATGTACGCTGCAGCGTATGGCGGGTACCCGATGTATGGCAACCAGCAGCTAGTGAGCTAGAGAGCTCCCCTCCGATGTGACCCCTCTGACGGGAAACAAAGGTTTTGGTCCGGTGAGCATAGTAGCGTCAGGTGAGAAGGTTATAGCCTTATAGGTTGTCCTAAAAAGTGGGCGAGATAGCCTTGTAGCTGTTGTGTGTGCGCGTCGCAAGAATTGGATGGAACTCGTGGCTTGTAGTACATCAGGGAGTCATGTTGGTATTCTTTCAAGAAATTTGGACTTGGTAATAAATTAAACTATTGTTTGTGCGTCCAATTTTCCCTCTCGGTTGTGGTTGGCAATCATTTTCATGCTCTTGCGGCATATAATTTGTGTTTTTGTGACCCCTGGATCCTGGTATCTGATTTTTCTGTTTGATTTTAAGTTTGGGGCACAGCACGTAGTGCTGCTGCCTACAATCTGCTTGTGCAACTCCTCTACAAGACTACAACTAGAAAAAAATACTTGATCTAAGGCTTTTGGTCCTGATTAAGTGATTAGACTTTGATCAAATATATTGAATTCGGTTTCCCTTCTGTTTTTTTTCCGTTTATTTAAATATTGTGTTCGAACCTCGGTTGAAAAGTGTGTGAGCTCGAACCCGTACGATTCTCAAAGTTTAGCAAATTTTGCTGACAGCCCTTGCGGTGGTTAGGTTCTTTAATATCAGGGTCTGATAATTTATAGTCTCTTTGTTCAAAATTATAGGGCGTTTTCACTTTTATAAAATATTATTTTTATTTTTTTTAGAAAAAACATTATTTTTACTATACATCTAGATATAGTATTTATCTAAGTGTATATAGAAAGCCTCAAACATTAATAAATTGGAATGGAGGAAGTATACTCTTTTCCCAGATCAAAATACCAAAAGCCGGAATTGGCATCATCTCATCCCTTGTAGCAGAGGGATTTCTTCTTCTAATAATATCACAAATATATTATATTTTAAGGTAGCATTATCAATTCACCTAAAACATAGGTGAAGGATAGAGTACATGAATGAGCACGGTGTCAGCAAGCAAACACGACGTCAGCAGAGAGCACGGTGGTGGCGCGGCCAACAAAATGCCTACGAGACCTCCGGGTAGGAGTAGGAGGACCTCACTCAATAGGGCAGACTTCAGGGTGGGAACGCATCACATTCATCATTCATTCAGAGGTAGTACTAGGAATAGGATTTTGGAAGAGAGAGAGAGAGAGAGAGGACTGAAGCAATTGTATACTTGTTCATATGCATTCAATGTCTTATGTCTAAACTCACTCTACTATTTGATAGCCGCAACACCTCAAGTTACATGGGTCCCCTGTCCATGCATGCAAGCACAACATTGACGTCTCCAACAGGAGACCCATTGAGGTATTTAAACCAAAAAAAGGTCTTCAGCAGAATAGCTATATACTTCAACATACCCATTTTAGATTTCAGTGGAGCCATAATCCAAACCTAAGTATCATCAGCCTGTTCGCTTGGCTTTTCAGCCGGCTTAAATCCAGCCATAACAGTGTTTTTTTCTCACAAGAAATCAGCCAGCAGTGCATAATCCTGCCAGAACCGTGCATAATCCTGTCATAATCCTGCCAAACGAACATGCCGCATCTCTCCTGGAAACCCATTTGAAGGTATAGTTGTCTTTTGAGTCGTGTTACAGGAGAAGACTAAAAATAGATATTGAACTTTTTACCTGTAACGCTATCCTAAAGACAAATAAGTGTTGTATTTTGGGTTACTGTGTCGTTGGAGATAGTACTAAGCCATTGGGAACCCAAGACATGATTATTGGGGTTGGGCCTCTTATTCTTGAACTACTAGTCCCCGCGATCCATCCTGCATGCCTTGACTTGCACCTACACGCTCAAAACTTCTGACATTCCAAAATTCGAGACATTGTTTGACCCCATGAAGGCACAAAAGAAAATTGTTGCTACACAACGTCCGGATCTCCACCGGACCACTTGTGCCAGTCAATTTTTTCAGTTCGACTGTGTTTGTAGAAGTTATTAGCAACATTCGTATCTCAAGTTTATTATGACAATAGATTTAATAATCTATTTAATGATACTAATTATATACTAAAAATATTAATATTTTTAATATATGGTTAATCAAAGTTAAGTGTGTTTGATATTTCTTGAGAATAATGGTTAAAAAGAGAGAGGGGAAGTAGTATATATCATGCTATAATGGGTTGTTGAACGCTACATTTATCAACCAAGAAACGATCCTAGTCCAGGCAATTAAAATTGAGCCCTACTCTGGAGAGACAACATCCAAACATGAAAATTAAAGTAAAATATTCCCGTCCGTTGATTTCGCATTGAGATGTGTGCACATCTCAATTTGAATCTGTGTTGTACATACATTTCAATGCAAATCTAGCGGATCACATGTCAAGAGCACATACCCTTAGAAAGGTCTATCACCATGTGTTAAATACACTAATGTGAAGCGTCATCACTGGGAAGCTTTTGCCAGAATGAGAACGACCGATGAAGCAAAGGTAAAGAGCGAGAAGTTCAGTGCGCTCGCAAAGAGGAACGAGCACCCCCACCACCTGGGCGTGGTTGGGTTTGTCGGGCATAAGACCAAGTGGCGGGCGGAAGAAGCAGCCTTAGCTGCGGCTGGTACGCCCAGCCCGTTAGCCGAGCTCCCGGAAAGGGGACGAGACTACATCTATGTCCGTAGGCCGAAAAAGCTGAAGGAGGGCAGAACCAAGTACAACGAGCCTCATTTCGAGGAGGTGGAGAAGGCTCTCATCGCCGCAGCTGCGTCCAAGAAGGATAGCGAGGACTCTGATGTCGTAAGGGGCCACGATTTGCTGACCGAGATGCTAGGAAACCCCGAGCACCGATGTCGCGTCCATGTCATCAAAAATGAGCTGGAAGGCAGTGGATTCGTGGAAAGCCGATAGTGCCAAGTACAAGTCGAGGCAAAGGTATAAGGATGACATCTTTCACAAAGGCGTCCAAGAAGGGGTTTCTCAGATGATCAACCAGGGGATAAAGGATGCCTTCACGAGCAGCGACTCGCAGATGGTAGCGCTAAGGAACCAGATGTTTCGATAGGCTGGCATGCCCCTGCCTAAAGTGCCGATGATCGAGGACAACCCAAGGCTTTTGAACGACCACATCACAGAGGACCTGCAAGTCCAGCTCTTGGTGTCGTTCGGTATGGTTAAGAAGCTCACGATGGGCGAGGGAGTTGTGTTTCCAACCAACGAACTCATAGGGTACACCAAAGAGAACATCCCTGCCAACTACCTCGTCGTGGTCCCTACGTGGAATCATGTTGATTACGAAGAATATGAGTTGGATTACCCCACTCCTAATGGAATCAGGTTTCTTGGAGCCGCGACCAGTGAAGAAATCCTTTGGAATAGGAGCGACATTGAGATCATTCCACCGACAACGACGACGACTCCGGCATCACAGCCGCCCTCATGTGTCGGATCTTCTCCCCCAGACCCGGATGATGGCGGGGATGCCGATGATGAAGACGGTGACAAGGCCAAGAAATCACCCTGAGGCACGAGGCCACCTCCTCCTCGAAAAAGCCAGTCTCCGGAACCGACTGATGCGGCAGTAGGTTCAGAGGAAGCACCGGGGGACAAGGCAATGCCTACAGGCGAACCGGTGATGAGTTGTCCTCCACACCCAAGTAGCCAGCCTACGGGCCCAATCGAAGGACCGAAAGGTTCAGAGGAAGCACCGGGGGACAAGGCACTGTCTGCAGGCCAACCGAGGACGAGCTCTCCTCCAAACCCAAGCACTCCACCTACTGGGCAAATGAGCCCAGGCACATGCCCTAACGCTCCAAAAAAGGCTGACAATGAGACATCAGCCGTACCCGAGCTCCCGTACTCGACTGCATTTGATAGGTATACATGCATGGTACTTGTTTTCATTCATATATCCGGTACTCCTTTACACTCACTAACATTTCTATCACATTGGCCCAAGCCGAAAACACCGATCAATGTGTGCCCCCCTTCGGATGAATGCCCTGGCCACTTTCAGAATGGCAAGTTCATGCTA
Source organism: Microstegium vimineum (assembly GCA_022036555.1). NCBI lineage: Eukaryota > Viridiplantae > Streptophyta > Magnoliopsida > Poales > Poaceae > Microstegium > Microstegium vimineum. The sequence goes on along the minus strand of CM039140.1, from coordinate 4,038,126 downwards.
ACTAGAGCCCAACTTGTCCACGAGGAGAAGTGGGAGGTGCGGAGATTCCATCTATGGTATATGGAAGCGGCGAAACTTGGCATCTCAGCATTTTTCGTTAAGATTCCGGCAAAGTACTTTCACTTGCCAATAGATGCTGAACTCATCGTGGAATTGCACGACATGTATAGACTACTGCGGGGAGATGACCTGGACGTGGCGCAAGTCACCTTGTTTTCTCTATAAGTACTATTTGAGTTCCACAGATTTCCTATACGGTCGTAAGCAAGGAATGCCTACTTATGCCATCCTAACTTGTCCTCGCAGGATGATGGCCTATGTAAGCAGGGAACTTGTGCTAAGGATCATCTATCTCTCTCCGATGCATATTGCTGAGCGAGTGATCGTTGGTTACCCGCTACCAGACAACCATCCAGACATGATTGACTTGACCGTTCGACAGAGAGAGCAAAAAACGGAAGAAAAAAGATCGACGAACAAAAGTTGGTTGTGTCCCAGTACATACTAGGAGCAATGAGGAAGATCAAAGAGGATTCAAACCGGTGTATCCTCGCTGCCTACCACTTTGGGTAAGTTCAAAAATTACATGTTAGTAAAGATTAGTGTGTACGATAATCCATTCTCATCGTAATATGTATTCTATTTGAATGGTGCAGCATGGGCCTCACAGGCCACTGGGTTACATTTCTCATCTATCCTTAGGACGGCAGGGCAGTCATTCCGTAACCCTGGGTCCTTTCTGACCTCAGGTACTCGAGGGCGGCTGTCGAACCCAGTTCGAGGGCCAGCCTTCGTCCCCTCGAGATTTGGGGGGGGGGGTGGACCAGAGTCCATAACCCGAGGTCTCCTCAGACCTCAGATACTCGAGGGTGGTTGTCGAACCCCGTTCGAGGGCCAGCCTTCATCCCCTCGAGATTTTGACGGACGGGTCGACGTTGGTTGCTTACCTCTGAAGATAACACCCACTATTGCGCGTTGTCCGCCGTAGGCACGCCTTTTTAGGAGGTGTCCGTTCGACTGTAACCGTAGCAGGAGTAGGGCGTGGCGCGGAATGCGGTGTGGAACCCGATGATGCAACGGGTGCACCTTATCCTGGAGGAATACAAGGAGGCGGTAGGTGGGCGCATTAAATGCGGAGACTTGCCTGCCTTTTAGTCGGATCTGCCGGTTGAGCTTCCGGTTATAAATAATGAAGGTGGGGAGTCGGCTGCCTCCTTCTCGCCACTGCCTTCCCTGCCTCCTTCTCGCCATTGCCTTAGTCGCCCTCTGCATCGGACCTCTGCGCGCGCGAGAGTAAGGAGAGGAGAGATTGGGAACATACCTTCTATCCCCACATCCGAGCGCACCAGTCTCCCTACACTTATGACCAGCGACAGCCTCGCGGCCTTGATGCCTGGCTCCCGTCGTCGGCGACCGTGGCGCGCCTAGGAGATCTGGTGGAGAGCGGTCTTCTCCGGCCCATCACCTTCGTCGACCGGCCTGAGTGGGTAGTGCCGCCAAGGGAAGATGCTGAGCCCAACCCGCCGGAGGGTTACGTGGTCAGTTTTGAAGCCTTCCACCGGGCGGGACTGGGTGCTCCCCCCAACCGTCTCCTGCGCGGGATCCTCCACTACTATGGCGTGGAGCTCCAGCACCTTTCCCCCAACGGTATCTGTCATGCGGCGGTTTTCACCGCCGTGTGCGAAGGATACCTGGGGATGGAGCCGCACTAGGAGCTGTGGCTCCACCTGTTCGAGGCGAGCCTATTCCATGCCTCGGCCGGGAGCGGCAGCCGCAGGGTGGTCAGGACGGGGTGCTGCAGCATCGTCCTCAAGAGGGCGGACAACTAGATCCCGGCGAAGCTTACGTCGAGCCACTCCGGATGGCACTCCGGGTGGTTCTACCAGAGGAACGACGATGGCCTGCTCCCCGCCTACACCGGGAGGACGATCGACTCGAGGCCCGACCACTGGAGGTACGACATCGAGAAGAAGAAGCAGTCGCGCCTCGGTAGCCTGCTCGGCGCGATCGCCCGTCTGAGGGAGGCGGGACTCACGGCGGCGATCGTTGCGTCGGCCTTCCACCAGCGGCGGGTTGTGCCGCTCATGGCTCGCCCGCGACGCCTCGACGAGATGCGCCCAGGGGTGGATCTGACGGGGTGCCGCCTCCTGGGGGACAAGCTACCCATCGAGAGAGTGGTCCGCCGGGTGCGTGCCTCCTTCGCCGGCGCGTTCGAGGTGGGGGGCGTCGCCAGCGTCCCCATGATGCCGGACCAGGGACACGTCTAGCTGGTATGACTCCCTTTCTCTGTTAGTGTTCTCTTGTCTGCCTTGTTTGCCTTCTTCGCCTTCGTTCTAACTGCCTTGTGTTCCTCAGGGGGACGTTGTCTTCCAGAAGTCGCTGCCACCGGTGAAGGAGGAGCAGAGCGATTCCCAGGTGAGGCGCCTTCAGGCCGAGCAAGACAAGAAGGACAAGGACAAGGCCAAAAAGGACAAAGGCAAAAGGGCCTGGGAGAAGCAGGAGCGCGAACAACGCCGGGCCTGGCAGAGGCGGGCCAACCTTTCTGAAGAGGAGTCGCCTTCGGAGGAGGAGAAGGAGGAGGAGGAGTCGAGCAGCGACGGGGAGGCCGAGCCGCGTCGAGGGCTTGAGGAAGAACGAGCGGTGCCCGAGCGGCGGGGGGTGGCCGCCGGTACCGGAGGTGGAGAAGGGTCGACGTCAAGGTCGGCCCCAACTGGCGGGATTGAGCCGCGGGACGAATGCCCCACGACTCTTCGAGGTGAAGAAGGCACGCCCCGGGTCGAGCACGCCCCCGGCGCCTACTCGGTCGAGCGCACGGGCGTCAGGCCCGTCGACGCAGGAGGAGGTCAGGAGGGGGGCGACGGGGACATCGTCGGCCCCTGCCCAGGAGACGGCGGCGGGAGCGGCCTCGACCCCTGCCACGGCCAGCGCTGGCGGAAGAAGTGGCTCTCGTCACGCCCCGCAGAAGCCCCCGAGCGGCTTGGGATCCACCGGTCGGAGCCCCGCGACTCCGCTAGGGTGAGTCGCTTTCTGTCGGTCCGAATATTTTCCACCGATTATGACTTTATGCTTACCGTCGCGTATGGGTTCCTTTTTCAGGACGAAACGCTTGGCGGAGGGCGCGACCATCACTCCGGCCAAGAGGCTAAGGGCAGAGGCCGCGGTCAAGATGGCCATCGGGGCTAGTTCTGCCACCTCGTCTCCCTCGGCCCCCGCCCCGGTCAAGGTGTGGGTGGCCGAGGCGCGGGAGACGATGGAGCGCGGTCGGACACTGGCCGCTGCGGAGCGAGCTCGGGCGGAGGAGGCGGGTCGACCCGTCGCACCGACGGGGTCCGCAGGAGTGACGGCCGAGGCCGTGCTCTCCTGCCCGTCGGAGGGGGCACGTCTGGGACCTTGGCGGGGACGGAGCCGGCACCAGCGGAGGAGGTCGAGCCGGCAGGTTCGACGGGTGCGGGACAGGCAACAGAGGCGGCCGTGGCGACGGTGGTCGAGCCCCAGCCCTTCGTTGAGGTGGAGGTGGTGGACGTGGCCTCCGCCGGCAAGGAAGAGACGCCAGCTCGCCCGACGCCGAGGCGGTGGCCCGAGAACCTCGCATCGTGGGAGGCGCGCCTGCAGTGCGAGCACGGGGGTGCGACTGCTGCCACGACGGAGGTGACGTCGCCGGTGGTGGCCCTTGTCGATGAGGCCTCGGTGCCGCTCCCCAAGCCTGCTGAGGAGGGGGACGGGTCAAGGAGCTCGAGGCAGCACCGGTGGCGGAGATGATGGCGATGACATGGGAGCCCACCGTTGAAGAGGTGGCTGAGATGGTGGCGGAGCTAGTGGTCCTGGGGCAGATGGCTGCGGCGACGGTCCTCCGGTCGAAATCGGTGGGGGCTATCATCGACGTTGGGCAGCCATCATCTCGAGGTGATCCACCCTCTCGCTTAGTCGTCGTGGAGGGAGGGGACCGCGGTGAGCCTGCAACCTTTGGTGCTGACGTGCGCTTTCTTCACCACGCAGGACTATTCCCGGAGGCGTTGATGGCGGCCCTCCAAGACCATTTCGAGGAAAGGATCGCCCGGCTCGAGGGGCCGATCAACTTCCCCAAGTTATCCGAGCGGGTGATGTCCCACGGGGGTACCTTGGAGATGGGTCGGGGCATCACGGACGCGGTGCAGAGGAGGGTCGACCGCTCCAGGGGTCTCCGGGGGCAGGAGGTGCTCGAACTGCCCGTCCCCAGAGACCCGGGAGGCGAACTCTTCAAGCTCGACGACCAGGCCGAGCTTGGGGAGTGGGAGCACATGGAGGAATTCCGGGCGTGGCTTGACCACGCGACGCGCGTGGCCTTGGGAGTCGCGTCCGAAGACTTGTGCAAGGGAATGAACGTAAGCTTCGTCCTTTCCCTTTCGACTTACCTTGGTTATTTTATTGTTGTTTGTTGTTTTCTGACGACCTTCCTTTTTATCTTCGGTAGATACTGCGGGCGAGGTCGCACCAAAAGTCCCAGTTCATCCTGCGGACGTAGGAGCAGTGGCGTCAGCTCCCGGTCCTCCGCGCCTCGCTGGAGAAGGCGGAGGTCATGGCAACTCGGGCGAAGGTCGAGGCGGCCACCGCTCGGGAGGGGGTCAAGGCCGCCCAGGATGAGGCCTCCCGGGCACAGTCGATGACTGAGGCCGCCCTCAAGGAGGTCGTCGAGGTCGGGAAGCAGCTGGATGCTGCTCAGGAGGCTCGACACAAGGCGGAGGAGGAGTCCACCCTGCTGAGGGAGGAGCTGGCCCGGGTGGTGGAGCGTGTCCGTCAGCTCGAGGCCGACCTGAAGCAGGCGGCTGTCGACCGCACCTCCCTCGAGGGGCGGGTCCAGGAGCTTCAGGCGGACGTTGACACCGTCTCCCGCGACCGCGACGCGCTTGGTGTCGCGGAGGCGAAGGCTCGAGCCCAAGTCGCCACTCTAGGGGAGGTGGCAGCCAACCAGAAGAGGGTCCTCGATGGTACTGGCAAGGTCATCGAGGACCTCCGAGCTAAAAACAACGACCACGCTGCAGAGCTCGTCGACGTCCGCCACCAACTTTAGAGGGTTGAGCAAGACTACGTCGTCCTGGAGGGATACGCCAACGGTGAGTTATTGAGTTCGCTCGGTCTCGCTCCTTCCCCTGCTTTTTGGTTGTACTGGCAAGGTCATCGAGGACCTCCGAGCTAAAAACAACGACCAAGCTGCAGAGCTCGTCGACGTCCGCCACCAACTTTAGAGGGCTGAGCAAGACTACGTCGTCCTGGAGGGATACGCCAAGGGTGAGTTATTGAGCTCGCTCGGTCTCGCTCCTTCCCCTGCTTTTTGGTTTTGATGGAGTCTTCTATTTGTTCTGGCAGAGCTCGAAGGGGACAAGGCCCGAATCCACGAGGATCTAACCAGTCTTCAGAGCCTCCTCGGGGCGGAGACTGGCCAGAACGAGAGGCTCAGGGGCGCCATCTCCTCCTTCTGCGACGGTCTGGGGGTCGAGCCGGAGCTGCCGGTTGCTGGGGACGTGCGCGGAGACGCCCTCTTGCGCCGGCTCCTTGCCGCGTCCGATGGAATAATGGAGCAGGTCCGGGCCTCCCTTCACATAGGCGTGAAGCGGGCGCTTGCGGTCGTCCGCTCGGGTTACATCTACGACCTCGACGTCGTCTCCAGTGGCTTCGTCGTCGACCCGAGGCTATCGGATGAAGCGAACGTGGCGAGATGCCACGAGCTGATCGAGGCCGTAGAGGTGCCCGTAGGGGAGCTGGCGAAGCTGTTCGAGGTCGAGGTGCTTCCCTCGTCGAACGGTGAAGGCGATGAGTAGCTCTAGGCCTGCGAGCTAAATCTGGACAAAAAGGTCCATGTAATAGTTTAGCTTTTGTAATGATACGATGTCGAGCCCCTGGGGGCTTCTTAATTTTAATGCATTTTGTTTGGGATGCATCTGGTTGTTTTTATTTCTCGAGATGTCTCTATTTCTCTTTACCTGAGTCGTTGCTTGTGGACTAAGTATTCGACGCATGCTCGTATCCCTGGAGAGGGGGAGCGAGTGGGGGTACCATAGCCCTGAGGCGTAGGAGAGTCTCCGGCTCGACGGCCCTCGACCCTTAGGGAGTTCGAGGCATTTTTTACTTAGCCGTGAAGCGTACTCGAGGCGAAGATCAAGAGGGAAAGCCAAGTTTCGAAAAAACGTTCGAGTTTTTAGAGGACTTAGGAGCCCCCCCCCCTGTCAGCCCCCGAGGGAGGCTTGACTTTGCCAGAGCGGAGTCGAGGCCACCTTAAAGTTATGAACGAATGTGAAATGTATTTCGAGAACATTTTGTTCATTCATAATGCGATAAGTGTACATAATGCGGGAAATGTACAAGGTTTCGAGGCCTGAGGGATAGAAACGACGTAGCTGTTCGATGTTCCACGCGTTGGTGAGGATCTCGCCCTTTTCGTTCTCCAGCTTGTAAGTGCCTGGCTTCAGCACCTCCGCCACGATGAAGGGTCCTTCCCAAGGTGGCGTCAGCTTGTGACGCCCCTTGTTGCTTTGTCGGTGGCGTAGCACGAGGTCACCGACGTCGAGGTCCCTTTTGCGTATGTTTTTGTCGTGGTAGCGCCGCAACGTTTGCTGGTACTTTGCCGACTTGAAGAGGGCCACGTCTCGGGCTTCCTCAAGCTGGTCGAGGGAGTCCTCTCGGGCTGTTGTGTTGGCCTGCTCGCTGTAGGCCTTTAGTCGAGGGGACCCGTACTTGAGGTCAGTGGGGAGGACGGCCTCGGACCCGTAGATCAAGAAGAATGGGGAGAACCCCATAGCTCGACTTGGTGTCGTTCAGAGACTCCATAGGACAGCGGGCAGCTCATCGACCCATCTCTTGCCATGTTTGTTTAGCCGATCGAAGATCCTTGGCTTGAGGCCCTGCAAAACCATACCATTGGCGCGCTCGACCTGGCCGTTAGTTCGAGGGTGGGCGACTGCAGACCAATTCACCCTGATGTGGTGGTGGTCACAGAAGTCCAGGAACTTTTGGCCGGTGAACTGCGTGTCGTTGTCGGTGATGATGACATTGGGGACCCCGAAGCGGTGGATGATGTCGGTGAAGAATAGCACGGCTTGTCGAGACTGAATGCTGGCGATGGGTCGAGCCTCGATCCATTTTGAGAACTTGTCTACAGCCACGAGGAGGTGGGTGTGGCCACCTTTGGTTTTCTTCAGGGGGCCAACCATGTCGAGCCCCCATACTGCGAATGGCCAAGTTATGGGTATCATCTGAAGAGCTTGGGCGGGTAGGTGGGTCTGCCTGGCGTAGAATTGACATCCCTTGCAAGATCGAACGAGTTTGGTAGCGTCGGTGATGGCTGTCGGCCAGTAGAAGCCTTGTCGAAAGGCGCTTCCTACCAGCGTTCTTGGCGCCGCGTGGTGGCCGCAAGCCCCCGAGTGTAGGTCCTTCAGCAGTGCCCTCCCCTCCTCGAGGGTGAGGCAGCGTTGAAGTACACCGGTAGGGCTGCGTCGATACAGCTCGCGGCCATCCCCATACATGACGTAGGTTTTGGCGCGCCGAGCTATGCGTCGGGCTTCGGTGCGGTCCTCTGGGAGCTCACCCCGTATCAGATACTCGAGGTAGGATGTGCGCCAGTCCATCGAGAGGGTTGGTGTTGCGGCTGTTCCGTCGATCTCCATGACTTCTTCCCCGTTCGAGGGGGGATCGGTCGAAGGGGGTGGATCGACCCCTTGCTCGAGGGCAGGAGCCCCTGAGCCTAGGTCGACGGACGGCTCGTGAAGGTCCCTCGAGAAGACGTTGGGAGGAACCGTACCTCGAGTAGATGCGGTTTTGGCAAGCTCGTCAGCAGTTTCGTCGTACCGGCGGGCGATGTGGTTAAGCTCGAGGCTGTAGAATTTGTCCTCGAGCTTTCGGACTTCCTTGCAGTAGGCTTCCATCTTGGGGTCGTGGCAGCTCAAGGCCTTCATCACCTGGTCGATCACAAGCTGCGAGTCCCCTCGAACGTCGAGGCGTCAAACTCCGAGCTCGATGGCGATGCGCAGACCGTTGACAAGGGCTTCGTACTCGGCTACGTTGTTGGAAGCGGGGAAGTGGAGGCGGATGATGTAGCGCATGTGGACCCCTAAGGGCGATATGAAAAGTAACCCAGCGCCTGCCCCCTTCTTCATCAACGATCCGTTGAAGTACATGGTCCAGAGCTCGGTCTGAACTTGCGTCGGGGGTAGTTGAGTATCGGTCCATTCTGCAATGAAGTCTACCAATACCTGAGACTTGATGGCCTTCCGAGGGGCGTAGGAGAGAGTTTCCCCCATGAGCTCGACCGCCCACTTTGCGATTCTCCCGGACGCCTCCCGGTTCCGGATTATCTCCCCGAGGGGGAAAGACGAGACCACGGTAACCGGGTGGCCCAGGAAGTAGTGTTTGAGCTTGCGCCGGGTGAGGACGACGGCATACAACAGCTTCTGAATGTGGGGGTATCTCATCTTAGTCTCGGAGAGCACCTCGCTTATGAAGTACACAGGCCTTTGCACCAGTAGGGTGTGTCCCTCTTCTGCCCTCTCGACTATTACGGCAGCGCTGACTACCTGGGTAGTTGCCGCGACATAGAGCAAGAGGGGCTCGACTGGGCTCGGGGGTACCAAGACAGGTGGCGAGGTGAGTAAGGCTTTGAGCTTGGAGAGCGATTCCTCGGCCTCGACGGTCCACGCGAATTGTTCCGTTTTCTTCTGGAGGCGGTAAAGGGGTAGTGCCTTCTCTCCGAGCCTTGAGATGAACTGGCTGAGGGAAGCGAGGCACCCTGTGACCCTTTGCACGCCCTTAAGATCCTTGATCGGGCCCATCCTGGTGATTGCGGTTACCTTCTCAGGGTTGGCCTCGATCCCGCGTTGGGAAACTATGTACCCTAGGAGCATGCCTCGAGGAACCCCGAAGACACATTTCTCTGGGTTCAGCTTTATGTGGTTTGCCCTGAGGCACCCAAACGCGATCTCAAGGTCCCCGACTAGGTTCCCGACTGTTTTGGATTTGACCACGATGTCATCAACGTAGGCCTCGACGGTCGGCCCTATGTCTTTTCCAAAGACATGGAGCATGCATCTTTGATATGTGGCCCCGACGTTTCACAACCCAAAGGGCATAGTGATGTAGCAAAACATGCCAAAGGGGGTGATGAAGGAAGTCGCGAGCTGATCGGACTCCTTCATCTTTATTTGGTGATAGCCAGAATAGGCATCAAGGAAGCAGAGAGTTTCACATCCCGCAGTGGAATCTACTATTTGATCGATACGTGGTAATGGAAAAGGAACCTTGGGACATGCTTTATTTAAACTAGTGTAGTCTACGCACATCCTATCCTTTCCATTCTTTTTCTTGATAAGTACGGGATTTGCTAACCACTCGGGATGATGTACCTTCTTGATGAATCCGGCCTTCAAAAGCCTGTCGACCTCCTCCCCGATGATTCTGCGCTTCTCCTCGTCAAAACGGCGTAGCCGTTGCTTCACCGGTTTCGATCCGGCTCGGATGTCCAAGGAGTGCTCGGCGACCTCCCTCGGAATTCCCGGCATATCCAAGGGACTCCATGCAAACACGTCAGCATTCGCACAGAGAAAGTCGACGAGCACGACTTCCTATTTGGGCTCGAGGGTGGCGCTGATTGTCAGCGCCTTCCCATCCGCGTGGCCGGGGTCAAGCGGGATGGTCTTGGTGTCCTCCGCAGGCTTGAAGTTGCCGGCGTGTCGCTTGGGGTCAGGGATCTCCTTGGAGAAGTCGTCGAGGGCCGCGAGGACGGCCGACTCCTCGATAGCTTCGACGTTTTCCACGCACTCGACGTCGCAGTCGTATGCGTGCTCATAGGAGGTGCCGACGGTGATGACCCCCATGGGCCCTGGCATCTTCAGCTTGAGGTAGGCGTAGTTCGGGATCGCCATGAACTTGGCGTACCCTGGTCGACCGATGATGGCGTGGTAGATGCCACGGAACGCGACCACCTCGAAGGTCAGATCCTCCTTTCGGAAGTTCGAGGGGGTACCGAAGCAGACAGGTAGCTAGACGCGGCCGATCGGGAGTGCCTTCTTTCCTGGAACGACCCCGTGGAATCCTCCCACGCTGGGCAGGAGCGTGGTCCTCGGGATCCCCAGGAGGTCGAGGGTCGCAACGTAGACGATGTTGAGGCTGCTTCCTCCATCCATGAGTACCTTGGTGAGGCGGGTGTTGAGTATGATCGGGTCGACGACAAGCGGGTAGACACCTGTGTTGGGGACGTGCTCGGGGTGGTCGTCCTGGTCGAAGGTGATCGGCGTGTGGGACCAGTCGAGGTATCGAGGAGCCTGGGCTCGAACGGAGAAGACCTCTCGACGCTCCCTCTTACGCTGACGCGTACTGAGTCGAGTCGAGGGTCCCCCATAGATCATGTAGCAGTCGTGAACCACGGGGAAGCCCCCGTTCTTGCCATCGACCCCGTCGTGCGGATCCCCCTTCTTGTCGTCTTTCTTGAAGCCAAGAGAGTCGAAGTGCCTTTTGAGCATGCGACAGTCCTCGAGACTGTGGTTGGTTGGTCCCTTGTGATAGGGGCAGGGCTCTTTCAGCATCTTGTCGAAGACGCCCCCGTCGAGAGGGGGACCTCGAGGCTTCTTCTTGTCTATCGCAGCAACAAGATCGTCGGGCTCGACGTCGCGTCGACCCGGCTGGTTCTTCTTTTTCTTCTTCTTGTTGTTGTTGTTCCTCTTGGGCCCGTTGTTCGAGCCCCCGGCCTTGTCCACCTTGGCCTTCCCCTTGTCTGGGGATGCATAGAAGAATGCGCCAACGGCTTCCTCGCCGGCCGAGTAGTTGGCGACGATGTCCATGAGCTCGTTGGTGGTCTTGGGGGTATTCCGCCCCAGTTCCCGCACCAGCTCCTTGCAGGTTGTCCCGGCGACGAACGTCGTGATTACGTCGTGGTCGGAGATGTGGGTTAGCTCAGTATGTTGCTTGGAGAACCGTCGGGTGAAGTCACGGAGGGTTTCCCCTGGCTTCTGGTTGCAGCTGCGGAGGTCCCAGGAGTTTCCCGGCCGCACGTAGGTGCCCTTGAAGTTCCCCTCGAAGATCCTGACCAGGTCGGGCCAGCCATGGATCAAGTCCGGGGGGAGCTCCTCGAGCCACCTTCGAGCGGTATCAGAGAGGAAATGCGGGAGCTGCCAAATGATGACGTGGTCGTGGTCGGCTCCTCCTAGCTGACATGCTAGCCTGAAATCAGCAAGCCAGAGCTCCGGCTTGGTTTCGCCGTTGTACTTGACCAGGCTATTGGGTGGACGGAAACGAACGGGCAAGGCGGTTTGCCGGATTGCCTTGCTGAAGACTCGTGGCCCTGGTGGTTCCGGGGATCGACATCGATCCTCGTCGCTGTCGTAGTGCCCACCTCGATGAGCGCTGTAACCTCGAGCCTCAGCGTCGCCGTGTCGGCGTCGTTTGTTCTCCCGCGGTGGTCGATCGTCGAAGATGCGGTCTCGAACTGGTCGTCGCTCTACTCCGCCTTGGGGCGCTTTGTCTTGGTGGACGGATACCTCTCGAATTTGTCGAGGGGGTACGTCCTGATGCTCGGAGGCAGCTCCTCTGCACCTCGAGGCCGAGATCTCCACCTGCTGCACGACCGCGGTTTGGAGAAGCCCCTGGATTTCGTCCCTGATGCATCGCGCTTGGGGTGTCGATCGCGCCGGCATGTCACGAAGCAGCATTGTGTCCGCTATGACATTTTGGCTGGCACGGTTGTAGACGCGGCGCTCGTTTGCCCCCTCCTTGACGATCTGTCGATGGACTTCCCGAGCCCACTCGCGAGCTCCTCCACCCTGTGGGCGCCCGCGATCTCGCTCGAGGGCGTGCTCGAGCTGCTGAAGTCGTAGGCGTTCTTCCTCGAGCTTGGCGAGCAGCTCTCGGACTTGCGCGATCTGGACGTCCTGAGGTGGATCGGCTTTGTCAGGACTCGGGGGTTCAGGGTTTCGTGCTGGTGTAGCGTTGCCCCCTCCTCCTTCATCCGTGGCCGCGGCTTTGTTGACGTCGTCATGGGAATCATCCTGACCGTCGAGGTGGAAGCATTTCCGGGTGGGATCGTAATCCTCATCGGGGGAGTCCGAGTCGGGGTAACCGTAGTAGAAGTTGGGGAAAGATCCCCTGCGCTCCTCCTCCAGCCGTCGCCGTAACGTGCCCCAGGTGTGACAACCCGGGATCGGGGCTCGTCGTGGCTCCGGGCGCTCGTCCGGTGGAGAGGTGGTGACGAGGTTGATCGTCGCACGTAGCGGGTTCCCTGGAGACCTGCAACGTGTCTACATCGGCGAGCCTACAAAAGCAGAACAGAGTCTGGCGCTATTGTAGAGCCCATGTGGAAACAGGTCCTGCGGTGGTGCGGCCGAGTATGTCGGAGAAGTCACGGGAATCCTCTGAGATGACGGTATGGCAGAGCCAAAGTCAGGCTCAGCGAGGTACCCGCCCCCGACCTGCAAGCATGGGTCAAACAGGCTCCCGAAGGGAGGAACTGTGTCGCCAGCTGAGGCCGGGGAGACGGCCTCCGGCGTCCCGAGATCCGCGCGGTGAGGAGTGGGGCGTTGTCGTTCACGCCTCCCCCTGGTCGCGGGTGAGAGGCACGAGTGGTGGGACCGTCGTCTGGTCCTCCTTGGCCCCGGCGTTCCGGAGCTGTTGTTGCCCGTACCCCTACTGGTGAGTAGGATCATGTCGTGGCCTTGGCCCAAGGACATGAACTCTAGACTCCCGAACCAGATGGTGGTTGCAAATGGAAGTGATGGTGTCGTGAAATCCATCTGGGAGAGTAGTTCGGAGTTGATCGACACGCAAACCCCCCTACCTAGCGCGCCAACTATCGGTGTTATGACTCAGGGGGTCAAGACCACCGGCTAGTAAATTTGTATGTTGCGTGCTCCCTCTCCCAGATGTGATGCAAGAGGAACACAAGATTTATCCTGGTTCGGGCATAGAAGGGCCTATGTCCAGCGGGGGAGGATGAATTGTATTATCTTGTACCGAAGTGCTCGTACAGGGGGGGTACAAGCAAGTTTGCACGGGGGTGCTCAGGATGAGTTAAGGCCTAGGGCTAGCGGGGCTATCCTAGGTGGTCGGTTGATTGCTTGAGAGGTCGATCAAGCAATCAGGTGTGTGGTATATGAGGGTCGGAGCTGATGTCCGAATGCGAATACCCATGCCCCCTTCTTCTATCCCGGCGTCACCTTTTATAGACCAAGGGGAGGCCTGAGAGTACAGAGTCCTAAACTGTAGCAACATGGGAGGCGTGTCCGTGGCACCGTGCTGGCGAAGGAACGTCGATCGCTGTAGTGGCGTGGCCTTCCCGTCCTTCTGGTGTTCAGGGCGCGGTGATGGCTGACTGGGCATCGCCGCACAACATGGCGTAGCAGGGTTGACCTTCAGAAGACGGGTGCGAGTCCCACAGTTGAAGCGGGACGGGGCGGACGGGACGAGTCCCATACCGGAGTGGTTGGAGGCAGGGGTCGAGCCCCCTGGGTCGAGGGGGGGTCGAGACCAGCGCGGTCCTGTCGTATCCCTGAAGACACAGTCGAGGGCTTTCCTGTTCATGGCTCGAGGAGGTGCCTCTGGAGTCCGTACTTGCGACGTGGCTACAGCGGCAGCACAGTTGACGGAGGTCCAGGGCATGAGCGGTGAGTTGATGGATTTGACTACGGTCGCGTGCGCCCATGGCGTTAGGCGGGGCAGGTAAGTGCATCGGATCCCCTTTACCCCATACTGGGAGCAGATGAGCTGATCGAGCTTCCCGCCCGGGGGTCGTTCGTTCGACCCCCTGTCCGTCATTCGGGGGGTTGAAGCAGAGGGGTCGTTCGTTCGACCTCTGTCCGTCAGTCGGGGTCGAGGCAGAGGCGGAGGGGTCGTTCGTTCGACCCCTGTCCGTCTATTTTTCCAGAAATGGGCCAGCCCACGACTGGTTGCTGTTGCCGGTGCGGGTGGCCTTTGTGCGATGGGCCTTTCTTCATGGACCCGAGCGGCTGATCGGATCCTGTCTTAAAAATGGTTGTTATGTTGAGCGTTAGTTTATCGAAGGGTTTAGGGTACCCCTTACCTTTGTACCGACAAACGAGAAGTGAGAATGAACAACACTAATAAGTATGTCTTGTGAGAATTTCGCCGGTTTCATATGTATATACAATTAAGTGAATGCATGAATGTCTTGTGTATATACACGTGGATGTCTTGTGTATGTATATGTGGGTGTCTTGTGTATATATATGTGAAATGTGGATTGAATTTGAATACTAAAACTGCTAGATTCAGTTTTTAATTTTTTTATTTTTTTTCAAATTACCAAGACAGACATATGACAAAACCCGCCGCAGAAAATTAATTAACCGCAGCGGACATGCTACAACGTCCGCTGTAGTAAATCAATTAACCGAAGCGGGCACTTTAGATTGCCCGCTTCAGTTAATCCATTTACCGCAGCGGGCAATCGGGTCCGCTGCGGTTAATTCTTATTAACCGTGACGTTCCTACCGAAACGGATAGGTTTGTCCACCGCAGTAAATCTAAAACGACCGCCGGAGTAAAGTTTGCTGTAGTAAGCAAATAGACTAGTATACTACCGTCTAAAGTGGCCGAGTTGTTTATACATTTTTTATCAGCTAAAAATATGTACGGTCTCGCGAATACAATGGCCGAGTTTGTTGTTGTTTATAAACAAGCGATGGATCCACAGCTAGCCAAGAAGACGCAAATACCACGCAGCTTCGTCGGCTCGTCGCCGCCGCGCGTCCGCAGCCGCGCTTTGCCGAGACGAGAGGGGGACTATCGCGCGCGACCTGCTCACGGTGTGTCACGTACGGCCATTGTTAACTTGCCCGCACGAAATAGCCAACCCATCTCTCTTCTGCTGAAGGGCAAAAAAAAAAAACGCATGCACCTTTGCCGGGTCCGTAGACTTTTGGAGTGTTGTGGCAGCGTGTACCGTGACATCATGCGTTGCACGGTCTAGCGCTAGCAGCCTACTCCCACCGTCCCAAATTAACTGTCGTTTTAGTTTTTCGTGTCACAATTTTGACTAGATTTATATAAAATACGTGTAACATTTGTGTCTCTAAATAAATTTATCAAAAAACTAGATCAAAATATCTATCTAATAATATTAATTATGTATCATAACTATTAATAATTTTTTATATAAAATTAATTTAATTTTTTTATCAGAAAGTGAGAAAGACAGATATTTTGGGACGGAGGGAGTATGCCGGTTCCTCCAGTTCACACTGCTTCACACCATATTCGCTAGCTAGTTTAAACCAGATAGCAGATACTATGGCGTCAAACAGGACGGACACTGACAGCCTACGAATACGAAAGTAGGGAATGCTAATCACACGAACGCAAGCCTAAAGCTATGCCGTCTCCCCCTTCCGTCATCATCTCTTAGTGCGCAAGGAAGACCGATCGACCTGAGAAAAAGTCTGAGGTCGCGCGTCCAAGTCGTGCCGTGTGCCTCTCGGCAATGCCCTTGTACGGCGCATCCATCGTCACGCCGCACGCGCTTTGCACATGCACTTGCAGGGGCGCGCTGAAAAAAAAGCCGGCCAGAAGGCCGGGCTGTCGATGTGCAACTTCGACGGCGACGACGACGCACGGTTCATGCTCGTCCATTGGTGTTACGTACGTGCGTGCTACTATAAATAAATAAAACAGGCTGAAACACGGGACGGTCTCATGCATCTGGTGCGTGTCATATGCACGCACGCAACGCATGTAATAAAAGCAAGAAAAGAGCCGGCGATCGAGCACCAGTGATGGAGTTAACGTGGCACTAATTAATGATCGTGTTACTATTTGGCATCAGGGATGGAAGGGCCGAATCCTGTCGTGTCGTGTCGTGTCGACGTCCATGTCCAACCGGCCGTGCTGGACGGACCGGACCAACGTACCGTCTGGATCGCACGGCCGGACAAGCGTGGCCGGGACCGATGATAGAGCTCCTAGGTGATTACAGTACGAAGCATGGGTCCCTGCTGCTGCTGCTGGCTGATGCAACACAAAGAAATGACGGTCATTTAACCACCCCCAACCACGACAACCGTGTTCACATCACGTACAAAAAAACTCTGTCCCTCTCGCTCTCTCGGCTGCATAAATAGACCCCGTCTGTCTGCTCCCTCACCACCGCTACACTGCCAGTGCCAGCCGGTCGGTGAGCGAGCGATCGATCGAGCTTCTCCTCCATTCACCCAGTCTCTGATCCATCTGAGCGCGCGCGCGCCATGGCGTCGTCGTCGCCGCAGCCGCGGACGGCGGCGGCCGCGCACGGCGAGGGCGCGACGATGATGGGCGCCGTGTGCTGCATGTGCGGCGACCACGGGCTGGCGGAGGAGCTGTTCCGCTGCAGGTGCTGCCGCGCCCGGCTACAGCACAGGTACTGCAGCGACCTGTACCCGAAAGCGGCCGCGTACAGGCGGTGCAACTGGTGCCTGCGGACGCCGCCGCCGCCCGACCACCAGCAGGGCAGGCGAGCCGCAGCCGCGGCGGCGGCTGACGACAACAACAACAACAGCAAGCCCGAGGAGAAGCGCAAGACGACCGCGTCGTCGTCGGTGTCGGACGAGGAGCGGCGGCAGCGTCATCACGAGCGGTGCTTGCCGAGGAGGAGGTCGTCGCCGCCGGCGAACGACCTCCGCCACCTCCCGTTGAAAAAGAAGCACAGGGCCGAGGAGAAGACGACGACGCAGCCCGCTGCGGCAGCGGCCGCGGGAAGGAGGAGATCGTTAGCACTGGTGCCGGTGCCGGTGCCGGCGTCGGCAAGGACGAGCTGGAGACGATGCGGGCCGGGAAGGCGCGGGTGCCCAACAGGGTCAGGGTGCGGCGGTACAAGCTCCTCGCTGAGGTCACCAGCTGCTAAATAATTAATTAAGCTACTCCAACTCCTCCTACCGACAAATTAGCTAGCATCGAGAATGAATCATGCATGTACAGGAAAAGTAGGAAGAAGAAGATGAACGAATCGGTCGCGATCCATCTCTGATGCTCCGTAACGGAGTCGATGTGTACATACACCGATAGAGTAGAGTTTGAAATAACGCAAGCAGCGTGCATGTATCGTGCACGGTGCTGCTAGGACAAGTTTAGAGTTGCCCTATTCGGAAGTCACGAGTCATTACCGCTGGTGATGTAAGTTGTCTAATCCGTGAACCCATGTATAGATTTAATTTTTACGGGTTCAAACGACAACTCACAAAATTAAGCCTATATACAGGTTATGCGGGTTGCCGCTTGCATGCTTAATTACCGCCCTGTTTGGACTGGGGGCAGCTTCTACGCACGATTTTAGTGAGAACAAAAACGATTCTCCGACCTGATCGTTTTGGTGACTGATAAACCAGCTGATAAGCCAAACGAGGTTCACAGACGTACCATTTTGGAGTAGATTTTCGTCAGACCTTGCAGATTTCTATATAGTAAAATATAAAAGTTTTTTTTCTCTCTCATCCTAGTTCTTCTTCAACCTTCCCATCACAGTCCGGATTCTTTCTTTTCACCCTCCTCCTAATGCGGACCTACTCCTCCGCACCGCCGCCGAGCACTGTCCTCTGTTCCTCCCCGCACTCCTCTACCCTGCCCGTGCGCAAACCGAGCTTCATATAAAGTTAGAACAATACTACGGTACTTATCTTTACTTATGAGAAAGGTAATATTCAAACAAATCTAAGGCTTTGTTTTGATGTAATTTTTTTTGAAAAACAATATTGTAGTATTTTTGTTTGTATTTAACAATTATTATCCAATCATAGAGTAACTAGGCTCAAAAGATTCGTGTCATAAGTTACAGATAAACCGTACAATTAGTTATTTTTTTATTTATATTTAATGTTTCATACATACGTCTAAATATTAGGTCTAAATATTAGATCTGATGAAAAAATTTGTAAAATTTTAAAATTTTGAAGGCATCTAAACAAGGAGAAAGTTATTATTTTTTCTAGATTTTTGTAGTAAATTAACTTAAGATAAGGAAAAAAAATCCTAATTCTCCTCATCATGGGAGTAGCGGGCACGGGCCCTTCTTTCTGTTCCTGTCGTGTGCATCAAAGACATAATCAGATTATTCTAAAAAAAAAACATAATCAGATTTGTTGCGGTGTAGGCTCCTGTTTATTACATGAAATTTAGGTTTATACTGAATGCTTATATCGATTTATTATAAGAAAAAATATATTATTCGTTTACTAAAAAGTAACGATATACGTATACATGAACATGATACGTGTATGCCAAAAAAATTAAGCATGGTAAACAATTCAACATTTATCTGCGCTTACGGATTTGATTCTATTTGTCTCTAGTTGTAGGCTTGTAGCTTACATTTTTCTAATGGAGTTACTCCCTCCGTATCTTAATTAGAGGACGTTTTGGACAAGTTTTGGGTCAAACATTGGGAATATAAATCATCAATAACTTTTAAGTTGTTGAGAATGCAAATGTGAAAATTATATGAATAGATTTGTCTTGAAAAATACTTTCATAAAAGTATACATATATTGTTATTTCATAAATATTTTTATAAAAACAAGAGGTCAAAGTTGTGTTTGGGAGACCATGTCGCTGTCCAAAACGTCCTCTAATTAGGATACGGAGGGAGTATGCTTTATTTTTTGGTGAGAGCAAGTTTTGATTCATCAATATGATAGTATGAGAATTATGTGGGTGACAAACTAACATAAAGTTTCAACGTAGGTTGGACACGTACACATGTAAAGTAAATTACACAGTATAACGATGATATTTACAATTTACACTCACACTCACATCTGAGAACATACATACATAAACTCTATTTTATGAGCACCTACTACACATTGAGCAGGCAGATCTAGAGATTCATAAAGTCACCACATATGTTTTATTATTGACGGAGACATCACCTACCGCTAAATTATAATGTCATTAAATTTTAAAATAAATTCAAAAAAATACAAACACCCATATACCAAGTTAATCTATAATCAGTTTGCGTAGGTATAGTTTCAGGTATATTGGGCACCTATGGTTGGTTTGCCTAGGCATGTAAAGTTTCAGGTACATTGGCCACCTACGTTGGACATGGTTACGTGCATAAAAGATAGATACTTTATAGAATTATAAAAGTTGCAATATATATATATATATATATATATATACCACATTCAATAGAACACGCATACACCAATTAGATAAAAAAATTATATCTAAAAAGTTTATTACTTATCCTATTTAACAAAAAAAAGTAAACATATATTCCACCTATTATCTCTACTGAGCGATTCTAACCGTCCGATCTAGTTAAATAGATGGCTTATATATGTTTAATTGAGAGTAGTACAAGCACTGATATAAAAACATGTTGATTTCAACTGATTAAATAGTATTCTATAAGATAGAATAAGCTAAAATAAGGTAAAATAAGTTGGAAGTAGTTCAAACGAACAACTATCAAGTTAAGGTTCGTGATAAAGAGGTACTCTAGATAGAAATAATCACAAGAAGAACCCAGGAACAGTGTTGAATATTAGGTCCGTATCTGGTGGCGTACGTACGTCTGTGGACGACTACTAAAGAACGGAACAACCGGATCGGCGTGCACTTAGGACCGTGTGTACTATTGCCGGTTAGGGCAGATACATTGCTACACGTCAGCGATCTCGTACCCCGTCTCATGTAATGTCACGTAGGATTTTTGCTTATGTGGATGAAAGAGAAATGTGAGAGAGAAAGAGGTGGTTGTTTCGTCGTTGTTTCACGAAACAACCACCTCGTGAGCTAAAATTTATGACTATAAGACAACTATTACACCAATGTATGAATTGTTGTTGCCATGCACCTCACAAGTTAATTTTTATTCTATACATAAATTAAGAAATCATGAGTTACTACGAGTCAACTTAAAAAGCCAACCATTGTACATATAGTCTGTTAAATCGTTTTAAATTACATGACATTATACAAGACGATACTAATGTACTTGCCCTTAACCTGTTGCCCCCACACTACACGGGAAGACGGGAACGCGCTGCTCAATCAGCTGGCAGGCGATCCATAGCTGAGCTGAGGTGCTTCCGCGACCTTTCTCCGGAGAATCATTCCCCGCAGGTAGCAGCAGCTGGCCGTGCGAGCTATCAAGGCAGTTGCCAGATCGTACGATAGATCTCGGTACGGTAGATCGGCGGCCGGCAGCTGGCATCGGCGCATGAGCGGAGTACCGTAGCGATACATCACGAGGTTTGGTTGGTGGGACGAATGATAGCTTAGCTGGGGCGTGTACCGTGCACGACAGCAGCAGCGTGCAGTTTAGCTCGGCGATCTTGTCGCGCAGAGCTGTGCCCCAGATCCTCCGTCCCGGCCTTTTGCTTCGGCGATCAGCAGATCTTCGTCCTGCCTGGGTGATGCAGCGCGATTCCATGACGATCTGGCCAGATTCGCAGAGGCCAGAGCGTTTGCTGATGCTGTGCAACGCAGATGGCCACAGCGTTTGCTGTGCATTTGTGCAAGCCAGGTAGGAATAGGTTGTAGTAGGCTCGTAGCAGCATGTACTACAGTATTGTGTAACAGGAGACTGTGGGCCGTACTTGGACACATAGATGGGCTTCAAGTTTGTTCTTGGGCTAGCGACACACGGCCTCAGGTGGACGAGCACAAAACTGTAGAGTGGGCGGGCCCATGGACGTAAACCATCAGGTGTATGATTTTTTTTTCTGGCGGCCCATTTAGACAAAATCCTAGATTTACCACTGCTTGCACCCTGGTTTTATTCGAGTTAAGTGTGCATAGGATCCATTCACATATGACATATGGACAGGTAATTAGATGGGTTGAACGATTGCGAAAGCAAAATAAGAATTTTCACGATGAACGTATCAAATAATTCTAACGAATTCTAAGAGAGTCGCTTGGCTTATCAGCCACCCAAATAATGTTTTTCTTTCATAACAAAACAGCCAGAAACGATATCAGCCGACTTATCAGCCACCGAAACGATCACCTGAACAAAGCGAACAACATATTGGTACGTTGTCAAAACGCCCTGGATCCTACACTGTTATTCCGATGGATCTCAAATCTAGGGAGTTACTAGCTAGATAAAATGCTTGGACTAAGGGGGTGTTTGGTTATAGGGACTTAAAAAAATCTCTGTCAGATCGGATGTCTAAACACTAATTAGAAGTATTAGATATAGACTATTTATAAAACTAATTTGTCAGCTGAAGACTATTTTGCGAAACAAATCTATTGATACAAAATAATATATGATTTGACAATATGGTGCTACAGTAAACATATGTTAATGATGTATTAATTAAGCTTAATAGATTCGTCTCGTGGAGTACTATATGGCGTTGTAATTAGTTTTATAATATAAATTTTATTTAATTCATTTAATTAGTACCAAACATTTGATGTGACAAGGGACTAAAAAAGTCTCTCAACCAAACACCCCCTAACACAACAAGAATCACGTCAAATGGGCAGGTAACTAGGAGGTGTTAAAATCTTAATATCACTCTACTATCAGATTTCCAAGATTAAATCAAAGGGTGAGCTAATTGTTCATGGGGATAAACAAATAACAAGCTTCAGACACATTCGAGATAACAAGCAACAACTAGGAAGTAGGAATAAGCAACTATCAAGCACAGTCATGGAGCTCGACAGCTCGTACTTCAATATTGACAAGCCCTTGCTATCGCATCAATTGAAAACACAAACTGATTTTATTGGCACACGAGATTTTGAAACGTTGATCTTCATTACTTTAATATGTTTACAAACTATACCATACCAACATAGAAAAATTCTCCTGAGATCATATAAAATAAAAAATATATAGTTGCTCTCTCTCTCTCAAAGACTCAAACCCTTCGCCAAAGAAACACGCTGGCATATCTCAGATCTGGCTTCTCGTCTTCTCGCCTTTTTATTCATTCACATCTGTTTATGTAATCACATACTGTTACGCATGATCCTGTTTTTTTTCTTTATTCATCTAGGGCCTGTTTAGTTCCAAAAACTTTAGGAATTTTGATACTGTAGCACTTTCGATTTTATTTGGTAATTATTGTCCAATTATATCGCAACTAGATTCAAAAGATTCGTTTCAGGATTTACAAACAAACTATGTAATTAGTTATATTTTTTTACGTATCTTTAATACTCCATGCATACGTTTAAAGATTCGATGTGATAAGGAATCTTGAAAACTTTAAGAATTTTGAGGCCAACTAAACAAGGCACTAGAACACATGGCTGCACGCCTGCACATACACATTCAGCCAAGCAGCTAATAATTAAACAAACGTGTCTTTATAGTCAGGGGCGGAGCAGCACGCTACTTGAAAACAAACAAAAGAAAACCGACGACTTCTTCTAGTGCACTAGTACTAGCTAGCAAAAGAATTTGTGGTGGACTGGGGGGGTGGAAGGGAGACTCTGAGCTTCTAGAAAACGACGCACGCCGAATTCTAATGTACTCCTATACGAGTAGCTAGTTGCACTCATATTCTACTTCGTGTCACGACTTTGTGGTGGACGGCGGCCTCGTGCTTTACGACTCACGAGCATCCGTAGTGGAACGGATCGAGTACGTGTTCGTTTGGCAGGATTATGCACGGTTCCAGCAGGATTATTTACTGTTGACTGATTTCTTATGAAAAAAAAACACTGTTCCTGCTGAATTTAAGCCGACTAAAAAGCCAAGCGAACATGTTGGTAGTCCAGATAAGGACGACTTTCTTCTTCTTGCGCCACCACCACGGTTTGCACGGCCGGCGGCGCGTCAGGGCCTCAGTACCATGCGAGCTGCAACGTAACTGGGCGCCGTGGCAGGCAACAACAGCATGCACCGTCGTTCTCTGGCAGCTTTTCAGCACAGGGGGGAATGTTGCTTGGATTGGAGCAGCACAACCAGCTGTGCGAGGGCGTTCGATCGAGCATGCACGTGCCCGCACCGCTTGTCCGCTTCTCGCACGGGCCCCGGCTGCTTCTGTTTCAGTCTGCGCCTAGCGATGCAACCACCTACCTACCGCAGCAAAACCCAGCCGTCGGACCTACCTTCCCACTCCCTGCTGCCAGCGACACCACGCCGCGGGATGGAACCATCTCTCATACAGTATATACCCGCTCCGCTTCCACGCCACGGACGGCCAGCCACCCACAACGCCCCCGAGGCCCACCCAGGCTCCAGAGCCAGAACACCTGCGAAGAGCCGACGCCCCCGCCCGTCCTCCGGCCTCCCGGATCCGCCGGCCGCGATGGGCAGCCTCGGCGGCGACGCGGAGCCCCAGCCGCAGCCGCAGGGCGGCGCGATGCCTCGGCGGCCGCGCTTCCTGTGCCTGCACGGGTTCCGAACCAGCGCCGAGATCATGCGCAAGCAGGTGCTCGGCAAGTGGCCCGCCGACGTCACGGCGCGCCTCGACCTCGTCTTCGCCGACGCGCCGTTCCCCGCCGAGGGCAAGTCCGACGTCGACGGCATCTTCGACCCGCCCTACTACGAGTGGTTCCAGTTCGACAAGGTTCGCCCGCCCGCCGCGCACGCGCGTCCATCCATTACTAGTTTATTACCCGCCCCTCTCCTCCCTGATCCCATCCCATTCCCATCATCCCTCTGCTTATTATTTCGTCAAATTGGTTTCCTTTTTTTTTTCCTGCTCGTGTCGCTGGCTCGCTGTACGACGCGACGCACTTGCCAACTTTCTTAATTACTTACAATAAAAAAAAAACAGAGTTTTATGGAGTACAGGAATTTCGACAAGTGCCTGGCCTACATCGAAGAGCTGATGATAAGAGATGGCCCGTTCGATGGATTGATGGGTTTCTCCCAGGTAAGCAATAGGCAGAGCAAAGTTCGACATCACTTTTGTTCAGTTTCTGTGGTGACGAACCAGCTGTTCGATTAACGGCTGCGAATTGATTGTGATGCACTGACGACGCTGATTCCAGGGCTCCATTCTATCTGCGGCGCTTCCGGGCTCCAAGAACAGGTGAGGTCATGGCTCATACAAGACTCGATGCAGAGCAAGCTCAGCTTTGCTGCTAGTAGTAGTAGCTCTTAGTGTGGCTTTTGTGTTTTTCGTTGCAGGGACTGGCCCTGACTAGAGTCCCAAAGATCAAGTACCTCATCATCATCGGTGGCGCCAAGTTCCATTCACCGACGGTGGCCGAGAAGGCGTACGCCAACAAGATCGCTTGCTCCTCGCTTCACTTCATTGGTACGTTACGTTACGTTACGTTACGTCAATGGCATCGGGCATCATTCCATTGTCATGCCAGTTTGTTTGCCGGTTCCGTCCAAGGCGATGCATATGCATTGGTGGGAACGTTGTCTCTTGTTAATTGATAGAGACAGGATTTGCTTACTGGTATTACCCTTTTTTTGGAAAGGCGTAGTGATATTACTGGCGTGTCCGTAGTGGTATGCTTTCGGCAATGTGCTGCATAACGCTTTTAATAAAGCTGTGCTCACCATTAAAATAAACTCGAATGAATATATGCCAACTTTGATTCCATTATGGAAATTAATGTTGCCATTTGGCGCTCCATCATGTCCACTGTTCTAGAATGCTTTGATTAACTTTACAAGATGCACATGGTCCAATTCTCATAGTCATTTCTGTTCATTGTTTGTTTTGGTATCTTTTATTTAAATAGGCGAACCGGTGTTTAGCTGACAACGAAGCACGTCTGAACACGTTTTCAAATTTTCCTGGTGCAGGTGACAACGACTTCCTGAAAGTCCACGGCGAAAAGCTCATAGAATCATGCGTGGACCCATTTGTCATTCGTCACCCAAAGGGCCACACAGTTCCAAGAATCGGTAAGCTCCTCTTCTTCAGTCTAATCCCCGTGTTTGACACCCTTCTTCAGCCAAACGAGAAACCATGTATCTTGAACCAACCGGGTCATCTAGCAACAAACTAATTCTTCCACGATGTATGACTGTTCCATGTCGTGCAGATGACAAGAGCCTAGTGGTCATGCTCCGTTTCCTTGAGAAGATTGAGGCGGAGGTAATTGAGTATTCATCCAATGATGTCAACGAAAATGAAGAAGTGTGCTTGTGATAAAGACTTTAGACCATTAGTACCTGGTGTTGGCGAAAAAGCTATACTTGCATTTATTTATTTATAGAATAAACATACGATGTAACCTCGATTTTCATGAGGCATGATTATGGGAATGCAGAATAGTCGTTGTGTACTTATATATTCTATGTTACTTGAATCAGAATATCTATGCACCTTTGGTTCATAACGCTGCTCTAGTTTCCTGAGATAGTAAGTGTGGTTCCTTCGAAGTTCAGTTCTTTTAACCCCATCCCCACGCCCTAATGTGGGATTTGAAGATAAAACAAAATTTCTCAGCTAATTTTAAAACAACGTGGAAAGCAAATCAAATTTTGGTGTTGTGTTCCCCATCATATTATTTTTAAGTACATCTAAGTGGTCCTTATTCTTGTTTTTTAGAAAGAAGTCCTTAAACTTGTTCCACGGTTATATAAGTGGTCCTTAACTTGTTCCACACTTATAAGTGGATCTTTAAACTTGTTCTATGGTTATCTAGTAAGTATGTAAATTGTAAAACATACATACTTATAAATGACATTACATATCTTGTTCACTCTAGTTAACACAAAATTGCCTATGTGGCAGGCAAACATGATAACTACAATGGCTATGAGGATATGGATCTCAAGTGACACAGTTACTGAGATTAGAGACCTACATGTTTATTTTAAACTATAGGGATTGCCAATATAGTTTAACTCTTTTATTTTCACTTGACCCAAGCTATGATCCACAATGAGATTGGTCTCCACTTATGGTTACTCTTTGGTTATGCTCTATATCTAGGGTTAGCATCTTAGCAGCCATGTACCCACAAGGGACAAGAACAAAAACTTGGGTGTTATTCTATAATGTGGATACGTAAATGTTCCCAAATCAGGGATGTGGGCGTTCCCAGAACGAGAAACTTGGGCATGTTCCATGTTTCTGGCTGCTAAGGCTAGGATTTGGTATTGTGTGTCTTATCTTTTGCAAAGTTCAGCTAGGCGCCAGACGAGATCTAGGCGCTGACCCTCCGCCTAGAGCCTAGTCGGGATTAATCACGCCTAGGCGTTCCTAAGCGTTTTAATTTTTGTACATTGACACATATATCTCTTAAATAAAAGAAAAAATAGGAGATATATGGACCTAAAGTTATAGAAAGGCCCATAAAAAAGCCCAACAACCTACCTTATCTACCATCCCACCTTATCCATCTAGCCCCTCCCACAGTCCCACCCCATCCGCACGCGCACGCCGACAGCGCGAGCCGCGCGCCGCACTTCGCCGGCCTCCTCCCTCCCTCCCCGCCCGTCTCTTCCTCCGCCACCACCACCTCCAACGCCGCCGCCTCCCTCCCTCCCCGCGTCCGCGGCCGCCAGCCGCACGCTCGCAGCTCCTCCCCCATCGGCGACCTCCGCCGGGCGCTCTTCCACCCCAGCGGCGCTGCCGACGAGCCGCCTACCCCCATATGCGAGGCGGACACCCTCCGACTAGAGCCTAGTCGCGCCTAGTCGGCGCCTAGCTGAACTATGATCTTTTGAGATGTTAAGACTAAATGGTGGTAAGGTGAGAGATTTAAGTATATAGTGTCAAGATTAAGGGTGCAATTATATCGTTGATGGAGCCATTCACAATAAGATGGTGTTGGGGCAAGCTGACATAAAGTGCTAACAAACTTGTTGTCGGGAGTGTCTAGACAGGAAAGCATGGGATAGAAGCGATGTCACCTCTCTGTTACAAGGATGAGCCTATGGTGGCCTATATATTGACAAGAGGCACCAAAGATAAGGTAAGAGGGTGGGTGAAGGAATTCAATTAGGTCTGTGAGGCTCATCGAAGGAGAGATAGTAGATGGAGAGCTGACTATTTAGGTGAGATGGATGGATCAACGACATGAAATTGAGGACATTGTTCATCGAGTTTAGCTGATGTCTGCAATGTACTTATAGATCCGAGGTGATACAGGTGAAGGAGGCAAGACGCTTGTACTTGTTTGTGATGTGGAAGATGACGAACAATGGATCACCACTTATGTTTGTCTAGAGCAATTGTAGTTGAGACATGCAAATAAAACGGTCTCTGGCGAACAATGGATCACCGCTTATGTTTGTTGTCTAGAGCAATTGTTAAGGAGGCAAGCCGCGGCCCTCTTTCCCTTTTCTCTCTCCCGTGAAACGACAAACCGACCCGTCTCTTCTTCTTCGTGATCTCTCTTTTCCAGATCAGAAGAAACTCCGACCGGTGGCAGCAGGTGACGCAGGTGACCCCCTCCCTCCCCTCCCCCCGGCGCTCTTTTCTATCGCTCTCCCTCCCGAAACCTTCAGATCTGCATAAAACCTCGCTCCCCTTTCGGTTTTGTGCTACGTGACAGGATCTGTTCTGCGGTAGCAACGTCGAACACCACGCGGATGGACGGCGCCGCCGGCGACCTGCGGAGCACCATCAAGAAGTGGAACGTCATCTACCCTGTCTACCTCAACTCCAAGAAGACGGTCGCCGAGGGCCGCCGCATCGCCGCCGCCAAGGCCTGCCCGGACCCCACCTGCATCGAGATCGCGGACTGCTGTTCGCACCTCAAGATCCCCCACGCCGTCGAGGTACCCGCCCTGATTCCTTCCCCGATTGTTTCCTTTTTTAGTTCAGGATTGACATTATCGTTCGTTGGTTTGCACATCTGATTGGCCAATTGTTGCTATGCGTAGTTGGATAAGGCGTACCCAAGGGATTTCTTCCAGGTGGGGAGGGTCAGGGTGCAGCTCAAGAAAGATGACGGCTCCCCCCTCAATCCTGCCATTAAAACAAGTAAGTGCCCAAACTGCGTACTTGCTTTCACCTAAGCTGAATTTTTAGAATGGGAGTATGGGACTGCATATATATTATACTCGATTCCGAAGCATGTGTTCAAGATTTTTTGAATACTCTATCCGAAACATGTGTTCAAGATATTGTGAATTGCTAGTGATTCAGCTGGGGACAGCTAGTATGAAGTATTCAAGCGGTCTTTTTCATCTTCAATTGAACCCTTGATTGAATCCTGTCGTGAGCAGCCATCCAAATGAAGATTTTGACTTTTAAAGGAATATTACATCTCCATATGGCAAGCATTTCTATATCTCTAACCCCTCCGGTTGTCATCAGTTTATATAGAGATTTGGATGTGTATTTCCTAGATTGTTCTAGGGCCCAGTGTACTGTATCCTTTCCATCAGATAAAATAACCTCATCTAGTAAAGACTGTAATTGTTGCCAGTCCTCTCTCAAAACTCCAACAAGCTGTCTTCTAAACTGCAGTACCCTGTAGCCATCTCTAAAAGCATCAGCAACATCTATGTCAGGATCTGAAGGAAAAGTCTCTGGAAACAAATCCTCAGAGGACATCCCGCAAGCCATACATCATGCCAAAATCTTGTTTGATTACCACTCTTAACTTCAATTATTCTCCCTCTCTGATACCAGCTTCTTAGGTCTAACAATGATCTCCAGAATTGTGACCCACTTTTGTCCTTTATCTGGAAGATAGTCTTATCTCCTAGATATTTCCTCCTTAGAAGGGAACAGCACAGACTGTTTTCACCTCTTTCCAGTTTGTCTATCCATTTCACCATTAAACAAGCATTCATAACTCTAATATCAGTAAAGCCCAGACCTCCAAACTCTTTAGGTCTGATTAGAGCCTCCCACTTAATCATATGGTACTTCCTCTTTTTACTAGCCCCTTGCCAAAAGAACCTTGATCTAATAGAATCAATCATCTGAAAATTGCCCTCATACAAATAATACACTCCCATTGTGTACATAGGAATGCTGGATAAGCACGATTCTATCAATGTTGATTTCCCTCCTGAAGATAAGTACTCACACTGCCAGGTACCTAATCTCTTTCCAATTTTGTCACTAACATATTTAAGTTGAGCTTTGGATATCTTACAGTCACTTACTGGCAGTCCCAGATACTTCATTGGAAAAACTCCAAGTTTACAGTCCAAACACTCAATCACCATTTTCTCATCAGCCTCATCTAATCCCACAGTAAACACTTCACTCTTTTCAAAATTTATATTCATTCCAGACATAGCCTCAAAGCAAGTGAGTATCAGTCTAATGTTTTGTAGGTTTTCTGGCTTATACTGTAGCAAAATAACAGTATCGTCTGCATATTGTAAGTGAGTTAAGCCACCATCTATCAGATGTGGAATCACTCCTGAATCACCACCGCTGCACTAGCTCTAGATAACATAGCAGATAAATCATCTGCTACTATATTAAATAATAGAGGTGATAGGGGATCTCCTTGTCTGAGACCTTTGAAGCTAATAAAATATTCTCCTCTTTCTCCGTTTATATCAATGCAAACTCTTCCACCTTTCACCGCTCTATTGATCCAATCAATCCACTTATCAGAGAAATTCTTCCTGTGCAAAACTTCCTCCAAGAATGTCCACCTAACTTTGTCATATGCCTTTTCAAAGTCCAACTTTAGAATAACTCCAGCAGACTTAGTACTTCTCAACTCATGAAGGACCTCTTGTAAAATTACCACACCCTCCAAAATGTTTCTTCCAGGTATAAAAGCTGTCTGATAAGGGCTTACTACTTTCTGTACCACCTTTGTCAGTCTAATTGTCAACACCTTGGTAATAATCTTATATATCACATTTTGCAAACAAATAGGTCGGAATTGCTTAATATTTGTAGCTGGTTTCACTTTTGGTAACTGATAGACAATAGCCTAACAGGCTTAGATTGCTTGATCAGAAGATTACAGAGGGGATTACATTTATAGGAGAGGAGGATGGCCCAAGGGGCCAGCCGAGTTTGAACATGACTCAAGGTGTGAACCCGGTACAGCAAGCTAATCAATGGCTAGATTACACAAGTAACTAGGAGAAAATAGTAAATAGCAATTATTTCTAACACCCCCCCGCAGTCGGAGCGTCGGTGGAACGGACGTTCAGACTGGAGCGGAAATCCATGAAGACGGAGGAGGGAAGGCCCTTGGTGAAGACATCAGCGAACTGCGACGTGGGGGCACGTGAAGAACACGGACAGCACCCATGGCAACCCGTTCGCGGACGAAGTGAAAGTCGATTTCCACGTGCTTGGTGCGCTGATGTTGCACGGGGTTGGAGGAGAGGTAGATGGCGCTAACATTGTCGCAGTAGACAAGACAGGCGGTGTCCAGGGGATGATGGATCTCCTTGAGCAACTGCCTCAGCCAAGTTACTTCAGCGACGCCGTTGGCAACAGCCCGATATTCTGCCTCGGCGCTGGACCGGGAGACAGTGGGCTGTCTCTTGGAGGACCAGGAGATCAGGCTGTCCCCGAGGAAGACGGCGTAACCGGAGGTGGACCGGCGTGTATCCGGGCAGCCTGCCCAATCAGCATCAGTATACACACGGAGCTGAGTTGGAGCTGTGCGGGGGATGATCAGACCATGACTGAGGGTACCTTGGAGATAGCGAAGGATCCTTTTGGCAGCGACAAGATGAGCTTCACACGGAGCATGCATATGAAGGCATACTTGTTGAACGGCGTAAGCAATGTCCGGCCTGGTGAATGTGAGATACTGAAGGGCGCCTACAAGGCTGCGGTAGCTGGTGGGATCAGCAACAGGAGGACCAGCATCAGCAGATACCTTTGCGCAGGTGTCAACTGGGGTGGAGCAAGGTTTGCAATCACTCATGCCATGGCGAGCAAGGATGTCCAGTGTGTATTGGCGCTGCGAGAGGATGACTGAATCCCTGTGGCGCTGAACTGAAATGGCAAGAAAGTGATGCAGAGGTCCAAGATCCTTCATGGCGAACTCCTTTTTCAATGCAGCAATGACACGGTGGAGGAGCTGCTGTGATGAAGCTGTGAGGACGATATCATCCACATATAAGAGTAAATAGACAGTCTCTGTACCGCGGCTGTATATGAAAAGAGAAGTGTCTGACTTGGCTTCAGTGAACCCCAGAGTGATAAAAAATGAAGCAAACCGGCTGTACCAGGCCCGCGGTGCTTGCTTTAAGCCGTAGAGGGATTTGTTGAGCCGGCAGACATGTTCTGGAAGGGCAGAATCAGCAAATCTGGTAGGCTGAGAGCAGTAGACGGTTTCTGAAAGTGTGCCGTGGAGGAAGGCGTTCTTCACATCAAGTTGATGAATGGGCCAATCCTTGGAGTGTGCTAGGGTGATGACTGTGCGAACAGTGGCCGGTTTGACGACCGGGCTGAAAGTTTCGTCATAATCAACACCGGGGCGTTGAGTGAATCCCCGAAGACCCAACGAGCCTTGTAGCGCTCCAAAGAGCCATCTGCATTGAACTTATGTTTGAAGATCCATTTTCCAGTAACCACATTGGCCTTGGCAGGACGGGGGACAAGATCCCAAGTGTGATTGGCCTGAAGGGCAGCATATTCGTCTTCCATGGCCTGGCCCCAATGAGGATCAGCGAGAGCATCTCGACAGGACCGCGGGAGTGGAGACAGGGCCTCGGTATGCAGAGCAAGGCGAGGCTGCCGATACCCTGTTTTGCCACGGGTCGCCATGCTATGTGAGTTGGCGACCGGTGGGATGGGCACCGCACCAGCAGGGACCGGAGGGTCGCTCTTGACATAGCGTGGTGGAGACGGGATCATGCTGGAGCGTCGAGGAGGGGCCCCTGCCGGGCGCTCGGGGGTCGGGGCAGGAACAGGGGCACGCCTTCTGTAGACGTGAGTGATGGGCGGCCTCTGGGGTGCAACCACCGGAGGTGGAGCACGCCTGCTGTAGACGTGGACGATGGGCGCAGTCGGGGCGAGTGGTGCGGGGGGCGTCTGAACAGAAGCCCCACCGGACACGGCCGACTGTGCTGGAGAAGAGGGCGCCTGGCCAGAGGGCCCTTGAGACAGGGGCGTCTGAACAGAGGACCCCCTCGGAGGCGTCCGCGGTATTGAGGGAAAACCGGGGGGAGTGGTCCTAGTCGCCAGTGAGTCGGCGCGTACCAGCGACGGTACCAGAGGTACAGGCTCGGAAGAAGTACGCGTCGGAGGTGGTGGTCGAGGGCCAGCAGCCCCGGATGTACCTGCAGGAAACAGAGACACTGGGATAGCGTCGCCATCAGTTAGAAAATCAAGTTCCTGCGGAGGTGGAGAGGGCCGGCTGAGGGAAAAAGGAAACGTTGTTTCGTCGAAGACAACGTGGCGAGAGATGATGACGCGGTTAGTGGTGAGGTAAAGGCACCGGTAGCCTTTGTGATCCGGTGGGTAGCCAAGAAAGACACAAAGAGTGGAGCGAGGGGCAAGCTTGTGGGGAGCTGTGGCGGAGAGGTTAGGATAGCAAGTGCACCCAAACGCTCGAAGATCATGATAGGAGGGGAGGGTGCCATGGAGGGCGAAGAAAGGGGTGCTCATGTTTAGAGTTTTGGTGGGGAGGCGATTGAGAATATAGGTGGCAGTGGCAACCACATCAGCCCAGTAAACATGGGGCATGAATGCCTGGAAGAGGAGGGTGTGGGTGACGTTGTTGACGGTGCGGATCATGCGCTCGGCTTTCCCGTTTTGCTGGGACGTATAAGGGCACGACATGCGAAGTGTGGTGCCGAGAGCCAGAAAGAAAGCACGGGAGACAAAGTTGTCAAATTCGCGACCGTTGTCACATTGTATTGATTTAACAGTACAACCGAATTGGGTAGACACATGAGCAAAGAAATGTGAAATAGTGGGAAAAGCATCAGACTTAACACGTAGGGGAAAAGTCCAAAGAAAATGGGAGCAATCATCAAGAATGACTAGATAATATTTGAAACCAGAGACACTAACAATGGGAGATGTCCACAGGTCACAATGAATTAAATCAAAATTCTTGGATGCTCTAGACAGGGAGGTAGCAAAAGGAAGGCGAGTGTGACGCCCAAGCTGGCAAGCATGGCAAAGGGAGTCGTCTTTAGGCTTGTTGCAGACAATGGACGATGTCCGAGCGAGGTTCTGAAGGGTGGCCTTGCCGGGGTGACCAAGGCGCCTGTGCCAAGTAGTCGGGGAAGGAGTGGCGACGAGGGCAGCTGACCCAGTGGTGGATGAAGACAGCTGTAGGGTGTAGAGAGGCCCTGTGCTGTTACATCTGAGGAGGGTGTTCCGGGTACGGAGATCCTTCACAGAGACACCAAGAGGGTCAAATTCAACAGAAACAAGATTGTCAGTTGTAAATTTTCGAACAGAAAGAAGATTGCGAATGATGTTAGGAGCTACAAGGACATTATCGAGGCGAAAGGGTCCCGGAAGGACAGAGTAGCCGGTGCCAACAACGGGAAGAGTGGCACCGTTGCCTACGATAATGGAGGAAGGAAAAGAAGAGGAGGGTGAAGCGGTGACCATACCAGGGTTGGCAGTGATGTGGGAGGAGGCACCCGAGTCGATTACCCAGTCGGAGGATCCTGGTGGCGGGGTGAGGGACACGGTGCTAAAGGCGCTGGCAAGACCTTCGGGCGACCATGGGGCCCAAGCTGGAGGCGCCTGCGGATAGTAATTCCCGGAGCCTGGTGGAGGGGCGTAGTAGGCAGGGGGCGCCCCGGCCATCAGTGCCTGCTGGGTAGGGGCTGGCTGGACTGTGCGTGGCGGAGGGCCACGAACTCCACCGACGGTGGAACCTGGCCACATGTGGATGGAGCCAGTCCACGGATTGAGGAGCAACGGCCATTGTGGTGTAGGAGTGGCAGAGGTTTGCGCACTTCCCTAAGATCCACCAGAGCCGCGCCCGTTGCGGCGGCGACGGCCGCGGTTGTTGTTGACGGCTTGTCCAGCAGCAGCCTGAGGGCGGGGAGGCGCAGGTGCAGAAGGCGTCGGGGTGGGCGCCTTGGTGGGAGCAGCAGCGGCGACGAGGGCCGAATGAGGGGCGGAAGACGTCCCCATGTTGAGCTCAGCCAACCGGAGATCAGCACGTACGTCGGCGAAGGACGGGAACGGCCTCTGACGGGTGATGAGTTGGGACATGAACTAGAACCGAGCATTGAGGCCACGTAGGACGTTGAGCACCAAAGTGAGGTCCTGGACTGGCTCGCCGAGGTCGGCCAGGGCATCAGCCATGCTTTTCATCTTGCGGCAGTAGTCATCGACGGAGAGGGCACCTTGACAGAGGGTGCGAAACTCGGAGTCGAGGAGCATGGCGCGAGACTCACAGTTGTTGAGGAACTGCTGCTCAAGCCCGAGCCAGGCCGCCCGGGCAGTGGGAGCGTCGTGCTCATGGATGACGTCCAGGAGGTCAGCGGAGATGGTGTTGAAAATCCTGGACAGAACAACGCAGTCCATGCGCGACCATGCAGGATCGTAGGGCCGGGAGGCGTTGTCGAGGAGGTGATCCTTCAACGCGAAACGGCCGAGGATGAGGAGAACATAGCCACGCCACTTGGAGTAGTTGGAGGCTTGAAGGTCAAGAACTATAGGGATTAAGTTCTTGATGTTCTGAACTGCAGCTGCCTGGCTGTGAAGGCGGGCGACGGCCTCGGCTTCAGAGGAGGCAGAGTAGATGTCGTCGTCGTCGGCGTCGTCCTCCGGCGGCTCGGGGCGGAGGCGAGCGCGGAGGGCCGCGGCCTGCTGCTCCAGAGCGTCAGCCGCCGTGCACTCCTTGTCAAGGGCGTCGGCGGCGGCGCGGACGCGTTCCTGGGCGTCGGCGGCGGACTTCAGGAGAGTGGCCTCCTCTGTAAGTTGCTGGCTGCGCTCGGAGTTAGTGGAACGCAGAGAGGAGGCCTCATCTTCCAGGCGCTTGGCCGCCGAGAGGGCTTCATCGCGGAGCTTGGCTGCTGCGGCCGCGGCGGAGGAAGTAGAGGCGGCCATGTGCGCTTCGCAGCGGCAGCAGGGGCGCGCAGGCGCGGGTGGGGAAGAGGCGTGGCGGCAAAAGGAGACGCACGCGCGAGGAGACGTGCGCGAGGAGACGGGAGCGGAAGCGGGTGGATCGGTTTTAGATTGATACCATGATAGACAATAGCCTAACAGGCTTAGATTGCTTGATCAGAAGATTACAGAGGGGATTACATTTATAGGAGAGGAGGATGGCCCAAGGGGCCAGCCGAGTCTGAACATGACTCAGGGTGTGAACCCGGTACAGCAAGCTAATCAATGGCTAGATTACACAAGTAACTAGGAGAAAATAGTAAATAGCAATTATTTCTAACAGTAACAAAATTATAACTCCATAATTCAATCTCCATAGATCTAATTTGCAATCATGTAATTGGTTGAATGAAAGAAATATTAGCTTCTTCCTTTGCTTGAA
Organism: Microstegium vimineum; assembly: GCA_022036555.1. Classification (NCBI taxonomy): domain Eukaryota; kingdom Viridiplantae; phylum Streptophyta; class Magnoliopsida; order Poales; family Poaceae; genus Microstegium; species Microstegium vimineum. Next base: position 4,002,882 of record CM039140.1, on the reverse strand, counting down.
TGAAAGAAATATTAGCCAACCTCTCTTTAGGTCTGTACCAAACAAGCTTCTTCCTTTGCTTGAATGAAAGAAATATTAGCCAACCTCTCTGATTCAACTTTCCCCATTACCACAAACTCTAGCTATCTTATCAATATGTTTAGATGCATCAGATATCGAAATAATAGGAGCAGAATTTATACCTTTGTGGTTTGGAGCAGTTGTCTTCTCAATTGCCTGATTCTTCATTGCCTCTTCTACTGCCTTTTTTGACATTGCCTTCTCCATCATAGTGCACCCTCACCTTGAACTCTATAGCTATGTCTTGTTGCTTGAAGTGCAGATTTTACTTGTTTCTGCTTGCATTGCTTCCTTCCTTCTTCTAGAGAGTCAACTATTGCATTTTCCTGGTATATTGGAGACATCTTCTCAAGGCTATTTATCTTAGCTACAGACTTTAGATCACTGTTCTGCTTCAGTTGTATTCCCTCTTGAAGATTAGTCATTTTTATAGCAGAGTCTAACTTAGTGGAGACATCTAACTTAGTGCTTCACTGTCCTGACTTAGTGGAATCACATGCTCAAAGCTGTTCATCTTAGAAGCAGATTCTAGCTCACTGTCCTGCCACATTGGTGTCTCATTATTAAGGCTGCTCATTTTCGACGCAAGATTTTGGATTTCTTGAATCAGGTCTGCTATGATATATTCTGGATCTTGATCTTTTGGTGCTGGGCCGCGACTCAATACATCTCCACCACTATCATTAGCATTTTGTCTCCCCTGATAATTAGATGTACCAGGACCTTTGCTGTCATTTCCTTTTTGGTGGTGATCGTGCAGTTGTATCTTACTGACACACCTTCACATATTACAGAGAAGCAGCTGATGATCCAAATAGCAGAGCTAGTTCCCAAGCATCACGGAAGGACAAAGAAGCAGGAGGCAGCGCCCAATTTTTCAACCGGTGGCAGTTCAAAGAACACAAAAGGCGGGAAAAAGAAAAAGTGATGGCAGCATCATTTTGTGTTTTTTTTTCTGTTCGTCCTCATACTAAGCTTCTGTGGAAGTTGTCTTTCTGAGGCCTGAAAATCATTGACTTTTGGTGGGATTTTGGTCCATTTGAAAATGTACTTATCCATCTTTCCTGTTATCTTCAGATTCAGAAGCTACTCCTAACCTGAGGCAGTTGGTTGATAGAACTTTGTCACTAATCCTGCTTAGATACTTCATTTCACAAATATAATAGAGCTCGTTTTGTATGTGACGATGATTTACTGTAGCAGCTTTGGTCCTCTGTTTTCTTTTCCCCAAGTATACTCCAAAATGTATAAGCAAAGTGTTTTTGACTCGAGTCATATGAAGGGTATTTGAAGGCATCTAAGTCTTTTCCTACAGATGCTGAAGCGAACAGGCAAACAGTCCCGTTTACATAGGTGCTGCATATATAGTTTATAGACACTGAGTAGCGATGCAAGGCGGGTCCTTTTGCAAACTTTTTTGGACCGTATATAAACAACAAAAATACTCAACACAAACATTGTTACTTCACAGATTACACCATGAAACAGAATCACGACGGTGCGGTTTATTCATATAGGGATTCACATCAATCATACACGCGCGCGGCACATGCATGTAGTAGCGACGAATCCATGAAGCATGCACGACTCTGAACCAAATATATATAGGAGTATCTATGAGACTGACGATGGTAATAACAAAAGTCCATGAGTCACTCGAACTATATAGAATCAGGTAGTGGATAGATAGATGTATATATCCACGCGGCGGCGGCGCCGGCGGCGATCGGTCAGGCGGCGGTGACGGCGATCTTCATGCCGGACTGGCAGTGGCCGGGGATGCTGCAGATGAAGTAGTTGGTGCCGCGGGCGAGCGTGACGCGGTCGTTGCCGGACTTGTAGACCTTGGAGCCCTTGGGCGTGGAGCAGCCTTTGTAGCCTGCCGCGTTCACCGCCACCACGTTGTGCGCCGTCGAGTCGTACTTGAACACTGCAATGCACCGGCACCCACCACCACACCACCAAGTTCAGATCATTCCATCGTTTATCTCAAATTGATCTCAACCCATGCATAGTTGCGTACATCAACATAACAAGATGTACTATATATATATATATATATAATAGTGCCAGAGAAAGAACTAACAGACAGTTAACCGTGCACGTACGTACGCCTGCATATGTTTATGAGCATTTAAAAAGCTACTCGTACGTTTGTTCGATTTGATCGATCGGCCAAGAATTAATCCCGCGTCGTACCTAGGACGTCCCCAGCCTTGAAGCGCTTGCCGTTGGTCCAGGTGTTGGTGTTGAAGCTCCAGCCGCCACGATCGCCGACGGTGAACACGGCCGACTCCGCGACGTGGGCATGAAGGAGCACGCAGAGGAGCACCGCCGCCGCAAGGACCACAGCGCCACTGCCTCTTCTTCCCTGCTGCTGCGCCATTGCTGCCTACTCACCTCACCTCAGCAGCTGGATGATGCTCAGACGATCGGCCGGCACACAGAGAGCAAGCGACAAAGCGAGCAAAAGAAGAGAAGAGTAGCTAGCGATGGTGAGTAGTGGACTGGTGGTTGGCAATGGCCGCCGGGGGTGAGATCTCGTTTTATAGGCTCCATGGAAGTGGAGGCGTGAAGGTAAGTAGGCCCCGTCGAGATGGAAAAGGCGAGTGGAAATGGAGCAAGCGGGGAGGGTTCGGCCAACGACCCACAACGGAGGCGCCCCATTACTTTTGGACCGACGACGACGACGACGACGACAAGGACGGCGCTGATGGATGGCGGAGATGGGAGACGAGCTGATCGATCGACAACACGTTTAATTCGGAGGCGGCCTCCGAAGAAGGCGTCAAGCAAGCGTGGAAAAACGTAAAGCTAACAGCACGCAGCTCAGATAGATATACTATACTAGGTCGATGTTACGTGCACCATATATGTATATGCATATCTTCCTTACACCTACTTACAAGGGAGGAGAAACTACAGACAAAAGCTTCTTGGTTACACTGTTCAGTAGTAGCTTGATTGCTACTGTGCATCAGCGTCCGATTACGAGTGATCATGGAAAGCTTACATATACACACACTGTTATCTCTGTTCACATCGACCTAGCTATAAGCAAACTACACACGTCGCCTTGACGTCAAAGCTAGGTCGGGACTCCTCACTCTATATGTGGTCCACGACCTTAGACGATCGATAGTACTATATGAGTCGAGTATGTCAAGTCGCCGTCGACTGGAACATTCATGACTGCTACTGCATTTCCACACACCGTATCGTATGGAGCGACTTTGTTTGTTGGGTCCCTCGCTGCTCCCAACAGCAAGTCAGCACTCACCAACATGGGGAAACTTTTTTCAACCGCGCATAAACTTCAGTACTCTTCCAGCTTTTTGTTTATTTATTATTTCCACCACGTTGGAACAATAAAAAAAGTTTTAGAACCTACCATGTTGACAATGTGGTACAACTGTCGATGCACCATGGATGCATATAAGTGGATGTTGCAATTTCCCTTTATTGTATTGGGTTGTACTGTCCCAAGTTCAATAGGAAAGACCCATGGGCCAGGTCAAATATATATTCATATGAGAAATTCCTCCTACTTCCTATATAGAGAACATTTTCTTTTAATCAGGGCCTCAAATAGGAAATAAATTTTATGATTTTTTCAGACCTCAGATGGAGAAAGTAAATAACCTAATAAACCAAAGTTGTAGTCTCGAAGGGATCTAAAACTTTTTAGTTCAAACTTTTTTCATTTGAATTTTGAATTAGTTTAGGGTCTCAAATACAGATTAAATATTCACTAAAGAGAATACAAAATTAAAGGAATGCATGTGCCACCTAGTCACAAGTAACTCTAAGGCACAATGATAAGGAATGGCTAGCGGGTTTCTCCCTTTTTTGCTATTTTTGTTCTAATTTACACATTCTAGAAAATCATTTAGATTAGTGATTCGTGTAAGCATTGCCACTCGTGTAAATTGTTTACATAGCAATTCTCAAGTGATGCTAGTGAAAAATCACCATTTTCACTGGTCTTTCACATGGCGATTTACAAAACCGGCAGTACACATGCAAAAAGTGTCGTATGTAAAAATGTTTTTTGTACAAGTGACAAAAAAGGTAGATTATGGAACTACATTTCATAATGTATCTGGATGTTAATTTGGTATGACAAATGTTATTTTTCTTTTCTAAAAAATTGGTTAAAGTTACAATAGTTCGAGAGAGTTTATTGCCATTCATGTTGTTGCAATCATCATCTCTTCGGATGGAACATGTTGTTTCTTTCTTCACCATAAAAAAATTGAAGTGCATATAGGTCCAAAGTGGATTTTGGTGGATTGAATGAAAGCACAATTAAGAGACTAACAAAATTGATGAGATTGTGTGCGGATTTTTAAACCAGGTTGTTTATTGAGTTAAACTCAAATAAGGCAAATGGTATGCAAATTTAAACTGAGTCTAAGATTACTTTGCTGAAACGAAGGATCATGATCATATGATGGAAATGACAAAGGAGATGGAGTTCGATGAATATTTATTAGTCTATCATGTGAATCTTATCTACATTAGTATATTGTGGTTTGATAGGATTGCTCTTACGGAATTGATCAAATGGCAAGTATATACTTATTAAAGGAAGATTGACATATACTACATCTGTCCCTAAACGAATGCAATCATGAAACAATGTCATGGTTTAGTATACCAAGTTTGATCTATAGATTAAAAAGTATAAATATATTTTTATATCAAATAAACATCATTAGGTTAATCATGAAATGTATTTTCATAATAAATTAATTTGGATCCATAAATGTGAATACTATAAACTAGAAACTTGGTCAAATGTGAAGCATTTTAACTAACACACTTACTATAGTTGCATTCTTTTCGGGATAGAGGTGGCAATTGATTGCATATTGATTTGTCTCATGTGGAGGGCTTTCCAAATCACATCAAGAATGACATTCAAGCAAGAGTTATGATATTGAGGAAATGGAATTCAATGTATGTCAAATTTTGATTCAAGATTTAGTGTGACTTTAGAATGGCTTGATAGGCTGGAGATAACAAGGAAAGAGTTTCGAGGTACTACGTGAAGATGAAGGGCAAGTGAGGGCTTGACTATTGAAGTACCATGGCTAAGGTGACAAAGAGAGTACTTATATTTTAAGAAACTAATCGAGTTTTGAGAGGTCACACTATATATATGGATGATCAAATCGTTATTGAATGATATGAAGAGTCACTAGCTCAATGATGTTATGCTCACAACAATGGTCGTGTTGATGACTCACAAATGATGAAGGTATCTGCAAAATTTAAGAAATAAAGGTTCAAGTGGGATCCCAATAGTGTATCTTTGATGTCTTGTGTTTAGGTATGTTGTGGATGCAACATTAAGTGTTAGATGAGACCAAAAAGTGATAGTAAAACTCATAAGAGAAATATATTTGTATAACTCTAGATCTAGTTTTTAGTGGGCATAGGGAATAGGGCATAGGTTGGCGAAACAGGCATAAGCTAGTTTGGCCTCTGTTTGAATAGTACTCCAGTAGCTATTTCTGTCAGAAACTATCCAAACCAGTTTTGATGGATTGAGCCTCTAAAAGCTATTTTGTAGAGTGGCTATATATACTCATCCCACTCTTTGGAGGGTTGTTGATGCTTGTAACATCACCATATAAGTTCATAATAGCCTTGCGAGCTCTTCCAATATTCCCTTAATGGGATTTGTGTGAAAGGTGATGTATATTTTGGATTGGAGAGTGTGGTTTGAGTTAACTGAATTTGAGTGACCACCACTATAAAGCCGAATTCAACCATTGAGGACTGTGTGGCAGCGTCAAATTTTATCGCGAAATACTTGTTACTCTTGGACCTTTGCTCCTATAAGGCTAGGTGCCATCGAGAACCCAATTTGTGGAGTGCCACCGGGTCATTTGTATGGGCTATGATCTTCGTCAGAATGGGAAAAGTTTATTATTTCTCCATGTGGTGTTTATATGAGCTCCATCCTTGGAATCATTTACTCTGGTTTGATGTTGGATGGAACCATCCTCCGCAACAATGAATGAACTAGCCTCTTGTTGGCTCGTCGCCGTGCCTGCCAGCTTAAGATCCACCCCAATCATGGCTGATTAGTCCCGTGCGCACGAATCACGTAGAACACTGAGAGTGAGAGCTCCATCTTCCAATGGAAGTGGCAGCTTGCATCCGTGTTCCAGGGAGATGCCAGCCGCAACAGCTCGTTTCATCCGTTCTTGCTCCACGGCCACCACGACTGCGCGCGCCGCGCCTTCAGGGCGCCGGCGCGCCGCCGGCGCCGCTCTGTCACCGTCGACAACACTGCAAGTGCCACGGCTGGTCCTGAAGAAGCGGGAGAAAGGAGGAGCTCAAGGGTGAGAACTGCCAGGCCGAATTCCAGGGTGTTTGGGCCTGAGTGGAGCACGTAATTTGTAATGGGCTGGTTGTATTGAGTGTCTGTGGTCCTGCGAGGCCCAACTTAGAGGCAGTCCTGGTGACTCCTTCATGTATCGAGTGAAGGAGAGGGAAGAAGGGGACTTGGTCATTATCCCTGAAACCGAGCCTTGTTGGCTGCGGCTGCGGCGGCGGCGAATCTCGGTGAACGCCGGGTTCGAGACCTTGTTCTAAATTATCTATACAATTCAGCAGCAATTACTAGTAGTCTGGTAACAATTGGTATCAGATCGCAGCAATTCCTCTGTCGATTTTTGTTCCGCTTCATCCTTGGGTCTTGACCTGGCGCTGTGATTCCCGGCAGCTGGCTCTCTTTGAGATCCACTCTAGCAGTGTTGATTTCGAAGATCCATAGGTCCGTGCCGAGGTCTGCGTGGTCGACTTCATCGATTGAACGGAACATCCTGGCAACACACTGTGGCGGCAGAACCGCCTAATTTAACACGCTTCCAGAGTACTTGTCTTCCATTAGACACTAAGTACAACGGAAGAGCACTAAATCGAGCAATTCTGTCGAGCACACCGAGCAGGAGAACTCGAAGATCTACATTTTTCATCAGGATCAATAACGACTGAATAAAGCTTACAACATTCTTAACCATTTCATATATCACATTGTTACAACATCAGAGTATTACATAAGTGGAATACAACAGCAGAATTTAAACAATTTATATATACATGAGTTTATACATTTTAGATTCGCAAATTTTATCTTGCAGCGGAGAAATAAACATGATCAGAGTTACAATGGAAATCAATATATATTTTAGGATATGACGAAGCATTAACATAGTGAATATTTATATACATGATATGATAACAGGTTATAAAATTTTTTTTTCTAAAAACATTTGGTGAGGTTTATAGATAAACACTACAATCGCAGCGTAAATAGAAATCCTCGCTGAGCCCACCAGGAGGTTTCCACACATAAGAGTCAACTCTAGCATCCACCTGTCACCTGCAACAGGGGAAATAAAACCCTGAGTACTCAATTGTACTCAGCAAGACTTACCCGTCAGGAGGAAAAATAAAAGACTCCAAGGGTATGCAAGGCTTATTTGGCTTGGGTGTTTATTGCATTTGCAGGAAGCATTACTACAAGTACATCCTTATATTCATTTTATTAGCAGTCAAATTAGTTCATTAACCAACCATTCTAGGTAAGCACCTATTCTACTTTCAAGCATGTGGTAAGCAATCAGAACCATTTTATCATCTGTCTTGTTCCAGTTCTTACTACGGTGCTAGACCATAGCCAAGTCGTACCGCATAGCGTGACAATTTGTGAATCAATGTAGCCCAGCTGGGTACCCCAAAACACACGCCTCATCTGCACCTCGGCACAGACAAGACCAACCTACCACTCTCCTGTCCAGGGGTCCAAGTCCCCGTCCAAACTGGGACTCTAAGCCCCTACACCTGAGTCCTGGACTCAGTGCAGTGCTTAGACCTCCACCCAAAAACCACCGGTGCAGTCGGTCCAGATAGAGCCGAAACCCAAGACAAGAGAGTAACAAGTCTTCCCGCTTCCATAAGCAAGTATGTGCTCAGGATAATAAATCTGTGACCTGACTACCATCCACAGCAACGAGCGGTTCCTAATCGACACAGATGGGACAATGCAACCAGAGTCTCGCTCTGTTTGCCCAGCCAAGTCCCAATCCAAATCCAAGTAGGGTCCCGCCCGGTCTCCAATTATTATCCATATATATTCCATGAGATAGTAATATGATAACAATAATATATTTCCTATCTCTCGTGAGTGATAGTAATAGGTCAAACATCCTATCGGCCTTGGTGATATCAAAGGTGAATCTCTCAGCTTCTTTCTGGTCGAACGGACAAGACATCGGCTTTGTATTCTCTACCTATTCAACTAAACTGATACTTGCTTCTTCATCCGAATCTGTATTCTTAGTTAAAGACACCTCCTCATCCCAATTTTCTCTAGGCTCAAAAACTTTGGTGTCTTGATCGGCAACCCTTTGCACAAGATGGCTCAAGCTTTCAAACTCTTGAGACGCGTATTTGTCCCTGATGTGCGACAGTAATCCCTGACAGGTCAAATCCGCCAATTGCTGATCATCAAGTACCAAGCTATAGCACTTGTTCTTCACGTCTCGCATTCTTTGCACTAAGCTTTCTACCGATTCATCATTACGCTGCTTCAATTTGACCAAATCGGTAATCTTCTTTTCATGTACGCCAGCAAAGAAGTATTTGTGAAACTGTTTTTCTAGATCGGCCCAAGTGATCACAGAATTTGGAGGCAGTGAAATAAACCATGTAAATGTCGATCCAGATAATGATGAAGAGAACAATCTTACCCTCAGTTCATCCCTGCTGGCTGCCTCTCCACATTGGATAATAAATCGGTTAATATGCTCCATTGTTGATATATCATCTTGACCAGAAAATTTGGTGAAATCTGACACTTTGTACTGATTCGGGAAGGAGATTAAATCATAAGCTGGAGGGTATGGAGTCCGATAAGAATATGTATCAACCTTAGGCTTGATACCGAATTGCTCTTTGGCCACTTCGGCAATCTTATCGGCCCAGTACGCATCTTGATCCTGCCGATGCACTGGCTGGATGTTGACTGGTTGAACAGATTGATGTACCTTCTCATCTCTTTGTGGTAAATAGGCCGAACCGGTTGGTGCAGAGGCAACATCAATTCACTGAACATCATGCATCGGCCGATTTGCTGATGGACCACTTTGAACACCCACTGGAATATATTACGGGAATAGAGGGTTTACCGGCTGGGACGCCGATGCATCATTATATAATCCCGATGGTAAGTGGTGGTGTTGGACCCCTGCCACTTGACATCCGGTTGCGTCACCTGTTGTTGAACATTATGCATCGGCTGCGTTGCCGATGGGCAATTTTGAACATCCACTGGGTTGTATTGTGACATTGTACTCATCGGCTGATATGTCGATGTCTCATTGTGCACGTTTACTTGCGAGTACTACGATACTTATCGGCTGATGTACCGATATTTTATTCTGAAGACTCGCTGGCGGATGACACTGCTGATCTCTTGCCACTTGGTATCCAGGCTGCACAACTTGTTGCTGAATTGGTAATTGACCGATCCAACTTACATTAGATGTCATCGGCATATGACTTGCCGATGGCTGATAACCAGCTGGCGCTTGCTGCCCTTGTACCCTTGGATGATTTCCTTGATTTGCGGGTACCATAGCTTGAGGAACCATTGCCGATACGGGCTAGTTCCCAATAACAATGTCTTGCTGCATCGGCCTAGAACCTGTCAATGGTTGCGCATAAGCCACTCTAGGTATCGCCACATGAGGATTCCCTGACGACAATTGCACCGTTGGAGAGAATGTAGCATAATACATCACTAGAATCATCAGCTGTGCAGGTATTGCCGATGCCATGGGGACCTTCCACCCTGCATTGTTATCTTGGATCAATTTGGGGTCAGTAGATGGACTTGGAGGCATACTGTATCCCCACCAGCTGGAGGAAGTTGGCTGACTCTGGATCGCAGGCCCAGACATTGCTGACGCCACCAGATCTGCATTCAATTGAGTATTGTTTGCTGGGCTCGATCTTGGCGACGTGATCTCATTGGCAGATCAGTTCATATACGGTGAAGACACCCTTGGAACCGCTGATGGGATTATAACAGATGCCAATCCGAGTTGATGATACGCCGGATCAACATAATATGGTGCTTGTCTTTCCTTGAAAGTTTGCTTGACAACATTGTATACAGTATTGGACAACACATTGGATTGGCTAATTAACACATGATTTAATGCAGAATTAACCATCTCTTGTAATTTACCAGGATCGGCGTCGAAAGTGACCTGCCGTGGCGACGGCAGATCTTGCTTCTGGACTGCTTCGCCGATTCTGTTTAGGCTGAAGGACTTCAGATACAACTGTTTGTACTCCTCCATAGCCCGCTCCATAGCCTGCTTCTGATAATCTTTCAGATCTGCTTCGGAGACTTCAGTGACACTCTTTGGATTGATCCCAGCAGTATTGTCCATTAAGCTTGTAATGGGCTAAACCGTGGCCAAAAGATGTGATATTGTCCCACTAGGCGTGCCAAAAGAGGTGTTGACACAAAAAGTCGTCAAGGATTTGCGAACACCTCGGGCTTATACCCGAATTCGATATCCGAGGGCGTGCCAGTCGATTTGACTAGTTAATCGACAAGGAGGATAACTAGAACAAGATCTGAACGAGACAACGGCGATGTGCCCAGATGTCAAGGCTCAAACCTGATCAGGATAACTAGAGTAGAGCTGAACGAGACGACAACGATGCGCTCGGACGTCAAGGCTCAGATTACTCAAAACGCGGAACTTGCAAGGGTTGACGGAGGTCGATGAGATGCAGCCCGTCAAAACTTGAAGAACTCGTAGATAACTAAACCTAATGCAGTAAAGGTAAATTATTGGTAAAGTAGATAAAAAGGTAATTGATTTATTTGATATGCTTGGATATATTTTTCACGCGGCCCTTGGGCACATATTTATAACTCCTGTATGGGGAGTTGTACATGGATACGACTCATACCTTCCTAAACAAAAACTCCTATTTTTAAGGAAATAAAATGACTCACGCTAAAGGAAAGAAACGACTCGTGCAGGAGTCGGTCTCGAAATAAATCTATTAATACTGGCATGAAATCACCAGCTTCCATATCTATCTCCTTCACGATGAAACTTTCCATCGGTAGACTTCCTTCAATCCGCAACTTTCCTCTATTGCCATCGGCAGTTCTCTGCTGACACCGCTACTTCATCCCGTTTTCATCGGCATCATCATTCATCGGCAGCTTTCCGTTCTCATCGGCAATATTCCTCCTATCAACAACAGGCTTTGGCTCTCATCGACAACGCTTTCTTGCCTCCACCAGCAACATTGTAGCCTTCATCACATCGATAATGAGCCTCAATTCTCATCGACAATGTTCTTCCTGTCGGCAACATTCATGTCTCTATTGGCAACATCCCCTTGCGTTCATCAACAGTGTCTTCCTGCCTCAATCGGCAACAAGTCCCTGTCTGCATCAGCAACACTCTTTCCTTTATCGGCAATCTGACTGGTAATATCCCAATGCCGATAAGCAACGACAACTAGCCTTTTGCCGATCGGCACAATCCTTAGATCATATTGACACGTGCCAAAAAACGGTGTCAACACCAATCAAGTGAACACCAATGAAATCAATCAATCACAAGAGACAATGGTTGACACTTGATTTTCTTCCGAGGTTCACTAGTTTGCCAACTAGCTAGTCTGGCAAGACACTCACTTGGAGGTTCACGCGCTACTTGGCATCACACGCCAAACTCGTCACTGGGTGCCGCTCAACCAACACAAGATGAGGCTATTGAAACGCCACGAGCAATCCACTAGAGTTGCCAATTGCGATCTCCCGCGAGGAAGGCACAAGAACCCCTCACAATCACTTTGTAGTCAACAAAGCACAATCACCAAGCTTCTCAATCTACCTCCGCTGCTCCAAACCGTCTAGGTGATGGCAATCACCAAGAGTAACAAGAAATCCGCAGCGAGAACACCTCCCAAGTGCCACTAGATGCAAGCTATATGCTAAATGCACTTGGATCACTCAATCTCTTTTTGAGTTTCACTAACCAAGCATAGAGATGAGTAGGAGGGAGTTTGCTCAGCTCAAAGGGGTCTCAAGATGTTCAAATGTTCGAGTGAGAAACCCTAGAGCCGGCCACCAAATATTTATAGACCCCCTCAAAGTCTTCTAGCCGTTGCCCTATTAAGTTGGCGACGGACGCTCTTCATGGGGGCGTCCGTCGCCAGCGTCCGACGACTATCAGAACTAGCCGTTGGGATGCTGCACGCGTTGGGATGCTGCACGGGCGACGGACGCTCCGTCGCCAGCGTCCGACTCTTGGTCCTTCAGCGTCCGACGCCTGTCTTCAAACTTTCTCGCTTGCAGAGCTCACTGGAAGCCCGACGAACGCTCTGTTGATTTGCAATGGACGCTGCGCCTCAGCGTCCGGCGCAAACTCGTTGCTCTCGGGTTTCTGGAAAATTCCCAGAAAATATTTCCGGACGTTCTGTCGCCGAACCAACGGACGTTGCGCTCAGCGTCCGACGCCTTCTGGAATTCTTCTGCTGCTTCTCTGAGGCCGACGGACGCTACGTCATGCTGACGCCAGCGTCCAGCGCCATCGTCCGACGCCTAATTTTGCAGCGTCCGGCGCTTCTTCTGAGTTGCTGCTTCTTCCACCTTTGCTCTAAGTTGCCAAGCACTAAGTATCCACATTGATGAGCTTGTCTTGGCATGTTTCACTTGTCACTTAAGCATGGTGTATGTCACTAGGTCCTAAATGCATATGCAATATAGATAACACCTAGTGGCACTTGACAAACTGCAATCACTTTTGCATTTCCCCTCTTAATAGTACAATTGTCTATCCTAAGTGTGATCACACCCACTTGGTGTCTTGATCACCAAAAGAAAAGCCCTAGCTTATACCTTTGCCTTGTTTAGCTTAGAGTCTTTCTATTTGCCTTCTTCTCCAAGTATGAGCTCTAGGTCTCCACCACCTTTGCTTGCTCCATCACTTGTCATCATCTTCAATGAGTGTACTAGACCTACTCAAACACTTAGAGCTAGGTTAGTACCTTAGGTTTCATCAATTATCCAAAAAACTAGAGATCTCTCAATCTCCCCCTTTTTGGTAATTGATGACAACCCGATAAAAATGATATGAAATATGATTTTGAATTCACAAATGGTTTGAAAGTGTTTTACTTCCCCTACATATGTGCACTCCTTATGATTATGAGTCAACGTTTTGCACATATTCTTAGATAGATCTTATGGGAGGAGTAAACCACTTGCAAACTATGACATGATGCTAAGGTATAAGAAATGGACCTTTGAAGCGTGATACCAATCGAAGTGCGCCAATCATACATTCCTTAGCAACATGGTTAGCTTGATACCAATTGAAAGCATATATATATATATATATATATATATATATATATATATATATATATATATATATATATATAAAGCTCTATGGTTCTAGCTAACATCTATACATGCTAGTAATCAAAACATCAATCAAGGTTATACTAAGCATGTACCACACAAGCAAGTCATATTTAATTGAAATACAATGCAAGCAAGCATATGTGTGAATGCACATCCAAATGCAACAAATTGTTCATAGGCTTGCTCCCCTACTTGTGTGCTCAAATTGTAATTTTTCATTTTGCACAATCCTATTTCTCCCCCTTTTTCTTATCTCCCTTGTTTAAATCGTAAATCATTTTTATCACAATTTCTCCCCCTTTGTCACACATTACCACAAAGGAAACCACTTGTAGTAACATGTATCACTTGAGGATACTTAGGAAAGTTAGTTTATCAAGTCAATTTATAAAAGAAGTGGGGTGAATAATCTTTTATAGTTCAATCTAGATTGCTTGTCCTATATACTTAACACGGTTTAAACCATGGATAAGCTTTTTCACACATTTTGCAATGGTTATCTTGGCCATGTTGGTTAAGTGCAAGAATAAGCATTCTAGACTAAACATGTGAGGTTGCAAGCTTATCAACATGTCATATGCCACCACTAGATCAAAGAACTCATAGAAGCTATAGTGGTACCATATGTCCATAGAAATCATTTGATTTTCATGAATAAGCCTAATTTAATGAGAGATGATACCTATATGCTCTACACAAGTCTAGCAAAGGATGAATGCATATGTAAATCAATTGTACTTTGCTATTTTGGAGTAGAGTCATGTCATAAGTGGGGTGCATCAACTCATGTTGGAGAAATCCCAGATATTCAACTCATTTCTTAACTTGCAAAACCTCTTCTCATCAAGTGGCTTGGTGAATATCTCGGCTAATTGATCATCGGTGCCCACATTGTCAATGAAAATGTCACCCTTTTGTTGATGATCTCTTATGAAATGGTGTCTCACATCTATGTGCTTTATTCTTGAGTGTTTGATGTGATTGCTTGTAAGCTTCACCGCACTTTCATTGTCACATCGCAAGGGAACCTTCTTGAACTTGATTCCATAATCATTCAAAGTGGCCTTCATCCATAATAGTTGTGCACAACAACTCCCCGCACTTATGTATTCGGCTTCGGCGGTAGAGAGTGCCACACTATTTTGTTTCTTGGATGACCATGAGACTAGTGATCTTCCCAATAGTTGACATGTACCACTAGTGCTCTTCCTATCAACCTTGCATCCCGCATAATCGGAGTCCGAATATCCAACTAATTCAAACCTTGACCCCTTTGGAAACTATAATCCAACTTCTTGTGTATGCTTCAAATATCTCAAGATACTTTTTGTGGCCTTCACATGACTCTCTCTAGGAGATGCTTGAAATCTTGCACACATGCATACACTAAACATGACATCCGGTCTTGATGCGGTCACATAGAGTAAACTTCCAATCATTGACCGATAGAGTGTTTGATCCACCATCATGCCACTTGTATCATTATCCAAGTGTCCATTAGTCCCCATAGGAGTACTAATGCTTTTAAACTCTTCTAATCCAAACTTCATCATCATGTCCTTGATGTACTTGCCTTGACTCACAAATGTGCCATTCTTCATTTGCTTGATTTGAAGTCCAAGGAAGTAACTAAGTTCATCAATCATGGATATCTCAAATTCATTTGCCATCATTTCACCAAACTCTTCACAAAATTCTTGATTTGTAGATCCAAAGATAATGTCATCCACATAGATTTGCAAGACAAACAAGTCACTTCCAATCTTCTTTGTGAATAGAGTGGTGTCAACCAATCCAATCTTGAATCCCTTAGAGAGGAGAAAACTTCTCAACCTCTCATACCATGCTCTAGGTGCTTGCTTCAATCTATAAAGAGCCTTCTTGAGCTTGAATACATGGTCGGGCTTCTTTGCATCTTCAAATCCGGGTGGTTGCTCAACATATACCTCCTCATTGATATACCCATTCAAGAATGCACTCTTGACATCCATTTGATATAGCTTGATGTTGTGAGCACAAGCATAGGCCAATAGAATCCTTATTGCCTCTAATCTTGCAACCGGAGCATATGTTTGTCCAAAGTCAAGACCCTCTACTTGAGTGTACCCTTGAGCTACTAGTCTTGCTTTGTTCCTCACCACTATTCCATCTTGATCTTGCTTGTTTTTGAATACCCATTTGGTTCCAATGACATTGTGATTTCTTGGTCTATCCACTAGTTCCCAAACTTGATTTCTTGTGAAGTTGTTAAGTTCTTCATGCATAGCATTTATCCAATCCACATCCTTCAAAGCTTAATCAATCTTGGTTGGCTCAAATGATGAGACAAAAGAATAATGATCACAAAATGAAGCCAATCTTGATCTTGTTTGAACACCACTTTGAATGCCTCCAATAACTTGATCTAGAGGATGATCTCTTGCAATGTTGGTAGGTTGGAGTACTTGCATGTGGTAAGTTTGAGCTTGTGGTTGAGATGATGTACTAGCTTGATTTTGATCTTGAACTTGAGCTTCACTAGCATTTGCTTGATCTTGAGTTGGAGAACCATTAGCTTGATCACTTGGAATGGTCACTTGATCCTCATCTTGATCTTGGACTTGTCTTGGTCTAATGTCACCAATATCCATATCCTTCATTGCATTGACCAACTTGTCACCTCTCACATCATCCAAGTTTTCTTGTTCATCTTGAGAGCCTTGCGTTTCATCAAATTCCACATCATGCACTTCCTCAAGAATTCCACTAGATAAGTTCCACACTCTATATGCCTTGCTTGATGTAGAGTACCCAAGTAGAAAGCCCTCATCACATTTCTTCTCAAACTTGCTTAGTCTTGTGCCTTTCTTCAATATATAGCATTTGCACCCAAATACCCGAAAGTAAGCAATGTTTGGCTTTCTTCCATTCAATAGCTCATATGGAGTCTTCTCAAGCATTCCATGACAATAGAGACGGTTGCTAGAGTAGCAAGCCATGTTGATAGCTTCGGCCCAAAAGGAATGACTAACATTGTATTCACTCAACATTGATCTTGCCATGTCAATCAAGGTTCTATTCTTTCTTTCAACTATCCCATTGGATTGTGGAGTGTACTTTAGAGAGAATTGATGATTGATCCCAAAGTCATCACAAAGTTCATCAACTCTTGTGTTCTTGAACTCACTCCCATTGTCACTTTTTACTCTCTTGATAGTTGTTTCAAACTCATTTTGGCACCTCTTGACAAATGACTTGAAGATATCAAATGTGTCACTCTTGTCACTCAAGAAGAATACCCATGTGTATCTTGTAAAGTCATCAACTATCACAAATCCATACTTGTTGCCACCAATACTTGCATATGTAGTTGGCCCAAAGAGATCCATGTGCAATAACTCAAAAGCCTTGCTTGTACTCATGATGCTTTTCTTTGGATGAGTGTTGCCAACTTGCTTGCCGGCTTGATATGCACTACATAGCTTGTCCTTCTCAAAAGGGACATCCTTCAAGCCTCTCTCTAGATCATGCTTGACTAGCTTGTTTAATTGCTTCATGCCAACATGTCCAAACCTTCTATGCCATAGCCAACCCATACTAGATTTGGTGATGAGACATGTTGAGAGTTGAGTCTCACTAGCATTAAAATCCACAAGATATAGGTTCTCATACCGAAATCCCTTAAAGATCACATTTGACCCATCCATACTTATGATTTCCACATCCTCCACTCTAAATGTGCACTTGAAACCGAGATCACATAGTTGGGCCACCGACAACAAGTTGAATTCAAGCCTTTCAACTAGAAGCACATTGCTAATGCTAAGATCATTGGATATAGCAATCTTTCCAAGCCCTTTCACCTTGCCTTTGCCATTGTCACCAAATGTGATACTCTCAAATCCATGTGTGTTACTATCTTGGTTGATTGAGTTGAACATCCTTCCATCTTCGGTCATGTGTTGAGTGCACCCACTATCAAGCACCCAATGCCTCCCTCCGGCTTTGTAATTGACCTACAAGAGAGATCAATTCTTTTTAGGTACCCAAACTTGATTAGGTCCTCCAAGGTTAGTTACCAAGGCTTTTGGTACCCAAATGGACTTCTTGGAAGCCATCCATGGTACACCAACAAACTTGGCATGAACACCATTAGTACCCTTGGAAAGAACATAGAATGAATCAACTCTAATAGAGGATATGTCTTGCTTGGCCTTCTTGTTCTTGCATGCTTGCTCATTGTGACCAACTTGCTTGCAAATCTTGCAATAGCTACTAGTGTTCTTCACAAAACGAGTCTTGTGAGGAGCAAAAGCGGTCTTGCCTTTCTTGGGGGTATATCTCAATCCCTCTTTGTAGAGAGATGCTCTTAGGCTACCCAAGCACATAAGCAAGCGGTCCTCACCTCCATAAGCCTTTGCTAAGGAGTGATTAAGCTTTGTAACCTCCTTCTTGAGGGATTCATTTTCCACCATTAGTGAGGCATCACAAGAGAAACCATCACTAGTAGATGAAGTAGAAATGATAGTGCTATAAGAGGGGTTAGTGGGAGCAACAATGATTGGAGCATAAAAAGATTCATCAAGAATATCATAAGTAACTCCCATGTCACATGTTTGAACAATCTCTTTCTTACTTTGATCTAAGAGAGAGGAATGAGCTCTTTCAAGCTTAGTGTGAGACTTCACTAGCTTCTCATGCGCTTCCATTAGCCTCTCATGAGATGCCACATCCTCATCAAGGTTTTGCTCAAGAGCCACATTGGTCTTGCGCAATTCCTTGCATTCCTTCCTCTTCTTGTCAATGTAATCCTTAGCTTGTTCAAGCATGGTCATGAGTTCCTCCTTGGAGGGCTCCTCACTATCACTATCACTCTCACTCTCACTCTCATCATGAGAAGGTACCTTAGTGGACTTAGCCAAGAAGCACAATGATGGAGTGTCAAATAGAGAGATCTTGTCCTTCATAGCAATACTAGCAAGTGACTTCTTCTTGGTAGTGGTCTTCTTGTCATGATCACTATCTTCACCGCATGAGGAAGAGTCACTATCCCAAGTTACTATGTGAGAGTAGCCCTTCTTCTTCTTCTTGTCAAAGGTGGGCTTCTTCTCTTTCTTGTCTCTCTTTTTGTGATCATCATCATCCTTGTCACTATTGTAGGGAACATTGAGCAATGAGATGATCAAAGCTTCCACACTTGAAGCACTTCCTTGGCTCATCAAAGTTCTTGGAAGATGGTCTCTTCCTTCTTGCATGATAGCCCTTCTTCTTCATGGGTTTTCCAAACTTTCTCACAAAGAGAGCCAATTCTTCTTCATCCACTTCACTAGCACTTTGGTCTTCATCCTCACTTGATTCTTCAATTTTAGCTTTGCCCTTGCTCTTGTGAGATGAAGTGGCCTTGAAATATAAGCTCTTCTTCTTCTCATCTTTCTTTTCTTCTTTCTTGACATCTTCTTCTTTGTTGTTCCGGTAAACATCTTGTGTCATCACATCTCCCAATACTTGATTCGGAGTCACGGTGTCCAATCCACCTCTCACAATCAAGGTCACAAGAGTCTCAAACCGAAGTGGGAGACTTCTCAAGAACTTGTGAGAGAAATCCTTGTCCTCAACCTTCTCACCAAGAGCCATGAGATCATTGACTAACACTTGTAGCCTATGAAACATCTCCGACACATTCTTATCACCATTCATATTGAAGCTTGCAAACTTTTATTTGAGGATGTATGCCTTTGCACTTTTGACGGCTTGAGTGCCTTCAAATGATTCTTCTAGCTTCTTCCAAGCTTCATGAGCACTCTCAAGATTCTTGATTTGCTCAAACACTTTTTCATCAAGTGCCTCGTGAATAGCACTTAGAGCAATATCATTGTGTTGCAACTTTTCTTCCTCTTGAGGAGTAGGAGCCGCCTCACTCACTACCTCAAACTTATTGTCCACCACAAGCCAAACCTTCCGGCTAATTGACTTGATATGTGCGGTCATCTTGACTTTCCAATAGCCATAGTTTGAGCCATCAAACTTGGGTAGTTTCTTCATGTTGTTGATATGAGCCATCTTCACACCGTAGGTTGCTAAGCCTCAAATCAACGGTGTACTAGCTCCGATACCACTTGAAAGGTCCTAAGTGATTGCTAGAGGGGATGAATAGCCTAATTTGAAAACTAAAAACAATCTCAACAACAAGTTAGATAACAATGAGGCGAAGCTTGACTTGCACTAGCCTACAAGGGGATGCAAAGCCACCTAACCACAATTTCTATCCTAATAAGCTCTAGGATCACACAATGCCTACTCAATTCTAGTATCCCTCTAGGCACAACCTAATATACTAGGACAAGTATGAATAAGGTAATGCAAATATGGGAAGGGAGATTATACCGCCTAGGAGTAGTAGGGGATGAACCAATCAAGTGAACACCAATGAAATCAATCAATCACAAGAGACAATGGTTGACACTTGATTTTCTTCCGAGGTTCACTAGTTTGCCAACTAGCTAGTCCCCGTTGTGGCAAGACACTCACTTGGAGGTTCACGCGCTACTTGGCATCACACGCCAAACCCGTCACCGGGTGCCGCTCAACCAACACAAGATGAGGCTATTGAAACGCCACGAGCAATCCACTAGAGTTGCCAATTGCGATCTCCCGCGGGGAAGGCACAAGAACCCCTCACAATCACTTTGTAGTCGACAAAGCTGTTGACGGTAATTATGAGCTATTTTATCACCATCAAAATACCGTCAACATCCTCATATTTAAAGGAAACTAAGAATAACATGAACATAATTTACCCAATAACTCGTTCCACATGTCCCATGACTATTTGAGTGCAGGTATTGACAAATGGGGACTTTTGGGAGCTAGTGGGCCCACTTAGGGGGTCGGCCGACCACCCTGTGGGGCCACTAGACCTCCCAAGCCCCCCATGATCCAAGTAACACTCTCTAATGCACTTTCTACCCCTTGGATCCAAGTGTGTTTCCTCCCAACGGTTCAGATTCGCATCACAAGGATCCATGGGCCCACATCAAGGATATCAGCGAGATAAACATCTCAGAACAAACACCCAAGGCAGATGACAAGTGGGACCAGCATACAGGAGACAGAGGTGGGCCAGGGACCCCATAAGGGGGTCGGTCGACCTATAGAAGGGCCCACCAGGCCACCCACATGCTCCCTAAGCAGTGGGGACACCTCCTGGAGGAAGTGTGAAGACTCCATAGTGATTTTGGTAATTGATGAAGCCTAAGTACTAACCTATCTCTAAGTGGTTGAGTAGGTTTAGTACACTAAGAAAAAGTGACAATGAACAAGTGGTGGAGCAAGGATGGAAGCTAAGGAGAAAGCAAATCAAAAGCTCACACTTGGAGAAGAAGAGAGAATGAGGAGACCCTAAGAGCTATACAAGGCAAAGGTATAAGCTAGGGCTTTTTGGTTTAGTGATCAAGACACCTAGTGGGTGTGATCACATTTAGGATAGATAACCGTACTATTAAGAGGGGAAACTAGTTAGTGGTTACAACTATCAAGTGCCATTAGGTTGATCATAATTGCATTGCATCTAAAACCTAATGAGCAACCCTTGTAAAACTTGTTAAAATATGCCACACACATGCACAAGTCAGTGAAACACCTGGTGGTGGCACATGAGATCAAGGGAAGCAAAAGAGAAGTAATTCAGAGCAAGAAAGAAGCTCCGGACCAGTTTGCATAGGAGCTCCGGACCAAGGCGAGTGGTCCGATGGCTGCTCCCAGCACTGGCTGGCAACAGAGGAAGCTCCGAACCAGAAGAAAAGTGAGGCTCCAAACCATAGACGAGCGGTCCGGTGGCTCGGTCAGAGTTTCAACTGAAGTCAAAGGGACCTCCGGACCAGTCTGCATGGTCTGATGGGTTGGTCCGACGAGGTGGTCCGAAGCTCGGGTGCTCCCTGCGTGAAATTGTCAAGACTCGGTGGAGGCTCTAGACCAGACGACTTGGTCCAGTGGTGCAGTCCGAAGGTGAGGTCCGGTGGTCGGGTGCTCACTGGTTTCAGGATGAAGCTGAGGCAAAAGCATCGGACGAGGCTCCGGACCAAGGCGAGTGGTCCGACGGTGCTGTGTCCCTGCGCGCCAACGGTCGAATTCAAATTGGCGAGACACGTGGCGATCAACGGAGGCGTCGGAGCAGAGCATCGGACCAGGTGCTATGGTCCGGTGGTTGCGTAGAGTGGTCCGACGGTCTGTTTTTAGGCTGCGAAAAAGGCATAACGGCTAGTTCCTTGTGAGGGGCTATTTAAGGTGTTTGGCCGACCCAAGCTCACTCTCTTGCACACCTGGACATTGCATACTCTTTGTGAGCTTGTGACACACACTCCCACTCATCTCTTAGTTGATTATTCATCCATTTGAGAGATTTGAGTGCATCAAGTGCATTGCATGAAGTGATTCATCTTAGTGGCACTTGGGAGTTGATACGCTGCTAGTTTCTGGTTACTATTGGTGATTGCCATCACCTAGACGGTTGGAGCAAGCGGTGTGGATTCGAGAAGCTTGTGTTGATTGTGCTTCGTCGACCACAAGTGGTGATTGTGAGGGGTTCTTGTGCCTTCCCCGCGGGAGATCGCAAAGGTAACTCTAGTGGATTGCTCGTGTCTTTGAGTGCCCTCATCTTGTGTTGGTTGTGCGGCACCCGGTGACGGGTTTGGCGTGTGATGCCAATTAGCGCGTGAACCTCCAAGTGAGTAAGCCGACACAACGAGGACGTAGCTAGTTGGCAAACTAGTGAACCTCGGGTGAAAAATCAAGTGTCAACCTCTTGCTCATCATTGTGATTGATTAGATTGATTGGAGTTCGCTTGATTGGCTCATTACCTCGACAGGGTGGTATTATCACTCTTCCCATCTTCGCATTTCCTTCTTCATACTTGTCTTAGTATATTAGGTTGTGCCTAGAGGGCTACTAGAATTGTGTAGGCATTGAGTGATCTTAGAGCTATATTAGGATATCAATTGTGGTTAGGAGGCTTCGCATTCCTTAGTTTGCTAGTGCAAGTCGAGCTTCGCCATATTGTAGTCTAACTTGTTGTTGAGTTTGTTTTAAGTTTTCAATTTAGGCTATTCACCCCCCCTCTAGCCTTGGGATAGGACCTTTCAAGTGGTATCAGAACTTGGACACCATTGATTTGAGGCTTAACAACCTACGTTGTGATCATGGCTCATATCAACAACATGAAGAAGCCACCCATGTTCGATGGCACCAACTATGGCTATTGGAAAGTCAAGATAACCGCTCACATCAAGTCAATTAGCCGAAAGGTGTGGCTTGTGGTGGACAAGAAGTTTGAGGTTGCAAATGAGGAAGCTCCCACTCCGCAAGAAGAAGAAAAGCTTCAACACGATGACATTGCTCTTAGTGCTATCCATGAGGCTCTTGATGAGAAGGTCTTTGAGAAAATCAAGAATCTTGAGAGTGCTCATGAGGCTTGGAAGAAGCTTGAGGAATCATTTGAAGGCACTCAAGCCGTCAAGGGTGCCAAGGCATACATTCTCAAGGAGAAGTTTGCAAGCTTCAAGATGAAGGATGATGAAAATGTGTCGGAGATGTTTCATCGGCTCCAAGTGCTAGTCAATGATCTCACGGCTCTTGGTGAGAAGGTTGAGGACAAGGACTTCTCTCACAAGTTCTTGAGGTGTCTTCCTCCTCGGTTTGACACTCTTATGACCTTGATTGTGAGAGGTGGTTTGAACACCGTGACACCCAATCAAGTCTTGAGAGATGTGATGACCGAAGATGCTTACCGGGACAACAAAGAAGATGTGAAGAAGGAAGACAAGAAGGATGAGAAGAAGAATAGCTTGGCATTCAAAGCCACTTCATCACACAAGAGCAAGGGCAAAGCCAAGATTGAAGAATCTAGTGAAAGTGAAGGCTCAAGTGCTAGTGATGTTGATGAGGAAGAGATGGCTCTCTTTGTGAAGAAATTTGGAAGATTCATGAAGAAGAAGGGATATGGTGCAAGAAGAAATAGGACTTTCACCAAGAACTATGATGAACCAAGGAAGTGCTTCAAGTGTGGAAGCTTTGATCATCTCATTGCTCATTGTCCATACAATAGTGACAAGGATGATGATGATCACAAGAAGAGAGGCAAGAAAGAGAAGAAGCCCACCTTTGACAAGAAGAAGAAGAAGGGGTATTCTCACATTGTGACATGGGATAGTGATTCTTCTTGTGGTGAAGATGATGATCAAGAAAAGAAGACATCTACCAAGAAGAAGGCTTTTGCAAGCATTGCAATGAGGGACAAGATCTCTCTATTTGACACTCCATCATCATGCTTCATGGCTAAGTCCACTAAGGTACTTTCTCATGATGAGAGTGAGAGTGAAATCGAGAGTGAGGATGAGGATCCCTCTAAGGAGGAACTCATGGACATGCTTGAACAAGCTAAGGAATACATTGACAAGAAGAGGAAGGAATGCAAGGAATTGCGCAAGGCCAATGAGGCTCTTGAGCAAAACCTTGATGAGGTCGTAGCATCTCATGAGAGGGTAATGGAAGCCCATGAGAAGCTAGTGAAGTCTCACACTAAGCTTGAAAGAGCTCATTCCACCCTCCTTGACCAAAGTAAGAAGGAGATTGTTCAAACATGTGACATGGGAGTGACGTGTGATATTCTTGATGAATCATTCTATACTCCTATTGTTATTGCTTCCACTAACCCCTCTTGTAGCACTACCACTTCTACTTCATCTACTAGTGATGGCTCTACTTGTGATGCCTCACTAATGGTTGAGAATAAAACACTCAAGAAGGAGGTTACAAAGCTCAATCACTCCTTAGCTAAGGCTTATGGAGGTGAGGACCGCTTGCTTATGTGCTTGGGTAGCCAAAGAGCATCTCTCTACAAAGAGGGATTGGGCTATACCCCTAAGAAAGGCAAGGCCGCTTTTGCCCCTCACAAGACTCGTTTTGTGAAGGACACTAGTAGGTATTGCAAGAATTGTAAGCAAGTTGACCACCTAGAGCAACAATGCAAGAACAATGAGCCCAAGGAAGATGTATCCTCCATTAGAGTTGATTCACTATATGTCCTTTCCAAGGGTACTAATGGAGTTCATACCAAGTTTGTTGGTGCACCATGGATGACTACTAAGAAATCCATTTAGGTACCAAAATCTTTGGTAACTAACCTTGGAGGACCCAAGCAAGTTTGGGTACCTAAAAAGAATTAATCTCTCTTGTAGGTCAATTACAAAGCCGGAGGAAGGCATTGGATGCTTGATAGTGGCTGCACTCAAGACATGACCGGTGATGGAAGGATGTTCAACTCAATCAACCAAGATAGTGACCATGGATTTGATAGTTCACATTTGGTGACAATGGAAAAGGCAAGGTGAAAGGGCTTGGAAAGATTGCTATCTCCAATGATCTTAGCATTAACAATGTGCTTCTAGAGGAAAGGCTTGAGTTCAATCTATTGTCGATTGCCCAATTGTGTGATCTCGGTTTCAAGTGCATCTTTGGTGTTGAGGATGTGGAAATCATTAGTGTGGATGGGTCAAACATGGTCTTCAAAGGATTTCGATATGAGAATCTCTATCTTGTGGATTTCAATGCTAGTGAGACTCAACTCTCAACATGTCTCATCACCAAATCTAGCATGGGTTGGCTATGGCATAGAAGGTTTGGACATGTTGGCATGAAGCAATTAAACAAGCTAGTCAAGCATGATCTAGTGAAAGGCTTGAAGGATGTCACATTTGAGAAAGACAAGCTATGTAGTTCATGTCAAGCCGGAAAGCAAGTTGGAAACACTCATCCAAAGAAGAGCATCATGAGTACAAGCAAAGCTTTTGAGTTATTGCATATGGATCTCTTTGGGCCAACAACATATACAAGGATTGGTGGCAACAAGTATGGATTTGTGATAGTGGATGACTTCACAAGATACACATGGGTATTCTTCTTGAGTGACAAGAGTGACACATTTGATATATTCAAGTCATTTGTCAAAAGGTGTCAAAATGAGTTTGAAACAACTATCAAGAGAGTTAGAAGTGACAATGGAAGTGAGTTCAAGAACACAAGAGTTGAAGAACTTTGTGATGACTTTGGGATCAATCATCAATTCTCTCCAAAGTACAGTCCTCAATCCAATGGGATAGTTGAAAGGAAGAATAGAACTTTGATTGACATGGCAAGATCAATGCTAAGTGAGTACAATGTTAGTCATTCCTTTTGGGCCGAAGCTATCAACATGGCTTGCTACTCTAGCAACCGTCTCTATTGTCATGGAATTCTTGAGAAGACTCCATATGAACTCTTGAATGGAAGAAAGTCAAATATTGCATACTTTAGAGTGTTTGGGTGCAAGTGCTATATCTTGAAGAAGGAAACAAGGCTAAGCAAGTTTGAGAAGAAATGTGATGAAGGATTCTTACTTGGTTACTCTACATCAAGCAAGGCTTACAGAGTATGGAACTCATCTAGTGGAATTCTTGAGGAAGTGCATGATGTGGAATTCTATGAAACACAAGGCTCTCAAGATGAACAAGAAAACTTGTATGATGTGAGAGGTGACAAGTTGGTCAATGCAATGAAAGATATGGATATTGGTGACATTAGACCAAGACAAGTACAAGATGAAGATGAATATCAAGTGAACATTCCTACAAATGAAGAAGCTAATGGCTCTCAAACCCAAGATCAAGCAAGTACTAGTGAAGCTCAAGTTCAAGATCCAAATCAAGCTAGTTCATCATCTCAACCGATTGCTCTAGATGTTCACATGCAAGTGCTTCAACCTACCAATATTGCAAGAGATCATCCTCTAGATCAAGTTATTGGAGGCATTCAAAGTGGAGTTCAAACAAGATCAAGATTGGCTTCATTTTGTGAGCATTACTCTTTTGTCTCATCATTTGAGCCAACCAAGATTGATGAAGCTTTGAAGGATGTAGATTGGATAAATGCTATGCATGATGAGCTTAACAACTTCACAAGAAATCAAGTTTGGGAACTAGTGGAAAGACCAAAGAATCACAATGTCATTGGAACCAAATGGATATTCAAGAACAAGCAAGATCAAGATGGAATAGTAGTGAGAAACAAGGCAAGACTTGTAGCTCAAGGTTACTCTCAAATTGAAGGTCTTGACTTTGGGGAAACATATGCTCTGGTGGCAAGATTAGAGGCAATTAGAATCTTATTGGCCTATGCTTGTGCACATAACATCAAGTTGTACCAAATGGATGTCAAAAGTGCATTCTTGAATGGGTACATCAATGAGGAAGTGTATGTTGAGCAACCACCCGGATTTGAAGATATAAAGAAGCCCAACCATGTATTCAAGCTCAAGAAAGCTCTCTATGGATTGAAGCAAGCACCTAGAGCATGGTATGAGAGGTTGAGAAGTTTTCTCCTCTCTAAGGGATTCAAGATTGGTTTGGTTGACACCACTCTATTCACTAAGAAGATTGGAAGTGACTTGTTTGTCTTTCAAATCTATGTGGATGACATTATCTTTGGGTCTACAAATCAAGACTTTTGTGACGAGTTTGGGGAGATGATGGCAAATGAATTTGAAATGTCAATGATTGGTGAACTTAGTTACTTTCTTGGACTCCAAATCAAGCAAATGAAGAATGGTACATTTGTGAGTCAAGGCAAGTACATCAAGGATATGATCAAGAAGTTTGGGTTAGAAGAAGATAAAGGCATTAGTACTCCCATGGGGATCAATGGACACTTGGATAGTGACACAAGTGGCATGATGGTTGAGCAAACACTATATCGGTCAATGATTGGAAGTCTACTCTATGTGACCGCATCACGACCGGATGTCATGTTTAGTGTATGCATGTGTGCTAGATTTCAAGCATCTCCTAGAGAGAGTCATTTGAAAGCCACAAAGAGGATATTGAGATATTTAAAGCATACACAAGATGTTGGATTATGGTTTCCCAAGGGGTCAAGGTTTGAATTGATTGGATATTCGGACTCCAACTATGCGGGATGCAAGGTTGATAGGAAGAGCACTAGTGGAACATGTTAACTATTGGGAAGATCACTACTCTCATGGTCATCCAAGAAGCAAAATAGTGTGGCACTCTCTATCGCCGAAGCCGAATACATTAGTGCGGGGAGTTGTTGTGCACAACTATTATGGATGAAGGCCACCTTGAATGATTATGGAATCAAATTCAAGAAGGTTCCCTTGCTATGTGACAATGAAAGTGCGGTGAAGCTTACAAGCAATCCCATCCAACACTCTAGAACAAAGCACATAGATGTGAGACACCATTTCATAAGAGATCATCAACAAAAGGGTGACATTTACATTGACAATGTGGGCACCGATGATCAATTAGTCGATATATTCACCAAGCCACTTGATGAGAAGAGGTTTTGCAAGTTAAGGAATAAGTTGAATATCTTGGATTTCTCCAACATGAGTTGATGCACCCCCACTTATGACATGCCTCTACTCCAAGATAGCAAGGTACAATTGTTTGACATATGCATTCATCCTTTGCTAGACTTGTGTAGAACATATAGACATCACTCATTTAGGCTCATTCATAAAAAAATCAAATGCCTTGTATGTACATATGCTACCACTCTTGTTTCTTTGAATTGTTTGTCCAAGTGGTATCATATGGCATGTTGATAAGCTTGCAATCTCACATGTTTAGTCTAGAACATTTGCTCTTGTATTTAACCAACATGGATAAGATAACCATTGTAAGATGTGTGAAAAAGCTTGTCCATGGTTTAAATCGTGTTAAATATGTAGGACAAGTGATCTAGGATGAACAAAAATTGGTTAATATTCACCCTACTTCTTGTATGAATTGACTTGATGAAACTATAACAAGTGAACCCTTTGTGGTAATGTATGACAGAGGGGGAGAGAAAGTGTGATATAAAATATGACCTTAAAGGGGGAGAAAAAGTCTAAGGGGGAGTTTTTGAAAGTGAAAAATTAAAATTTGAGCACACAAGTAGAGGGAGCAAGCCTATGAACAAGTTGTTGCATTTGAATGTGCATTCACACATATGCTTTCTTGCATTGTAATTCATTCAAAATGATATGCTTGTGTGGTGCATGCTTAGCTATAACCTTGATTGATGAGTTGATCACTAGCATGCATAGGAAGTTAGCTAGATATCCTCCCTTGTTTAGTTTGTGTATTCAATTGGTATCAAGCTAAACATGTTGCTAAGGGTGAAATAAAAGGCGCACTTCGATAGGTATCACGCTTCAAAGGTCTATTCTTAAAACCTTAGCATCATGCCATAGTTTGCTAGTTGTTCACCCCTCCAAAAGTTCTATCTAAGCATGTGTGCAAAGCTTGATCCTTACTCATAGAAGTGCACACATGTAAGGGGAGTTATCACTATCAAACCAACTTAGAAATGATTGATCACCTTCCTTCCTTTTCATACCTTCCAAGTTGTATCAATCATTTCGGGTTGAAATCAAAATCATATTTCATATCTTTATATCGGGTTGTAATCAATTACCAAAAAAGGGGAGATTGAAAACTCCATAGTGATTTTGGTAATTGATGAAGCCTAAGTACTAACCTATCTCTAAGTGGTTGAGTAGGTTTAGTACACTAAGAAAAAGTGACAATGAACAAGTGGTGGAGCAAGGATGGAAGCTAAGGAGAAAGCAAATGAAAAGCTCACACTTGGAGAAGAAGAGAGAAGCAGGAGACCCTAAGAGCTATACAAGGCAAAGGTATAAGCTAGGGCTTTTTGGTTTAGTGATCAAGACACCTATGGGTGTGATCACATTTAGGATAGATAATCGTACTATTAAGAGGGGAAAATAGTTATTGGTTACAACTATCAAGTGCCATTAGGTTGATCATAATTGCATTGCATCTAAAACCTAATGAGCAACCCTTGTAAAACTTGTTAAAATATGCCACACACATGCACAAGTCAGTGAAACACTTGGTGGTGGCACATGAGATCAAGGGAAACAAAAGAGAAGTAATTCAGAGCAAGAAAGAAGCTCCGGACCAATTTGCATAGGAGCTCCGGACCAAGGCGAGTGGTCCGATGGCTGCTCCTAGCACTGGCTGGCAACAGAGGAAGCTCCGAACCAGAAGAAAAGTGAGGCTCCGGACCATAGACGAGTGGTCCGGTGGCTCGGTCAGAGTTTCAACTGAAGTCAAAGGGACCTCCGGACCAGTCTGCATGGTCTGATGGGTTGGTCCGACGAGGTGGTCCGAAGCTCGGGTGCTCCCTGCGTGAAATTGTCAAGACTCGGTGGAGGCTCTAGACCAGACGACTTGGTCCGGTGGTGCAGTTCGAAGGTGAGGTCCGGTGGTCGGGTGCTCACTGGTTTCAGGTTGAAGCTGAGGCAAAAGCATCGGACGAGGCTCCGGACCAAGGCGAGTGGTCCGACGGTGTTGTGTTCCTGCGCACCAACGGTCGAATTCAAATTGGCGAGACACATGGCGATCAACGGAGGCGTCGGAGCAGAGCGTCGGACCAGGTGCTATGATCCGGTGGTTGCGTAGAGTGGTCCGACGGTCTGTTTTTTAGGCTGCGAAAAAAGCATAACGGCTAGTTCCTTGTGAGGGGCTATTTAAGGTGTTTGGCCAACCCAAGCTCACTCTCTTGCACACCTGGACATTGCATACTCTTTGTGAGCTTGTGACACACACTCCCACTCATCTCTTAGTTGATTGTTCATCCATTTGAGAGATTTGAGTGCATCAAGTGCATTGCATGAAGTGATTCATCTTAGTGGCACTTGGGAGTTGATACCGCTGCTAGTTTCTTGTTACTATTGGTGTTTTCCATCACCTAGACGGTTGGAGCAAGCGGTGTGGATTCGAGAAGCTTGTGTTGATTGTGCTTCATCGACCACAAGTGGTGATTGTGAGGGGTTCTTGTGCCTTCCCCGCGGGAGATCGCAAAGGTAACTCTAGTGGATTGCTCGTGTCTTTGAGTGCCCTCATCTTGTGTTGGTTGTGCGGCACCCGGTGACGGGTTTGGCGTGTGATGCCAATTAGCGCGTGAACCTCCAAGTGAGTAAGCCGACACAACGAGGACGTAGCTAGTTGGCAAACTAGTGAACCTCGAGTGAAAAATCAAGTGTCAACCTCTTGCTCATCATTTTGATTGATTGGATTGATTGGAGTTCGCTTGATTGGCTCATTACCGCGACACGGTGGTATTATCACTCTTCCCATCTTCGCATTTCCTTCTTCATACTTGTCTTAGTATATTAGGTTGTGCCTAGAGGGCTACTAGAATTGTGTAGGCATTGAGTGATCTTAGAGCTATATTAGGATAGCAATTGTGGTTAGGAGGCTTCGCATTCCTTAGTTTGCTAGTGCAAGTCGAGCTTCGGCATATTGTAGTCTAACTTGTTGTTGAGTTTGTTTTAAGTTTTCAATTTAGGCTATTCACCCCCCCCCCTCTAGCCTTGGGATAGGACCTTTCAAAGTGGCAGGGCCCACCTGTCATGGGTGGTTGGCCGACCACACCCAGGTGCCCAAAAGGTGCCCCCAGCTCTCCACCGACTTCCTGCATGCCGCCATGCATCCACTTGATCTCCACCGTTGATCGAAGACAGTTGCAAGGACGGTTTGATCCTACGGTGGCTGATGGAGGTGGCGCGGATCGCTGATGTGGCACCGGAGTAGCCCGTACTCCACCTCTAGCTATAAATAGCCCCCTGGGCCTTCACTCTCTCTTCATGCCTCATTGGAGAAACTACTCCTTAGTATCTTAGCGGAGCTCTGTAGTAGTGCTATACTAGTTGGAGGAGAGTGAGGAGAGCCTGGAGGAGAGACGGGCATGTCTGGCGTCTTCTCCGAGTTGTTTCTCAGCGGATGCGATCCTCTTGTAAGTTCAGCACTTGTAAGTGATACATCTGAGTTCTTTATAGTAATTGATATTCTACTTCTGGCATAGCTGTTATACATCTTTTCGCGCTTGTTCATCGCTTTACTTTAAGTAGAGTGCTTTAGCCTTAACGTGGGGTTAGAGTAGTAAGAATAGTGTAGACGTGGTGTCTAGACTAGATCTTACCTTTGTAAACCGCTTATCACACGGATTGTTTGTGGTAGCTAGTAGGAAGTGACAACCCTATCTAGTCTTTGTATTCCACCACGTGTGTAAGATAAGTTCTTAAAAGGTAGGGCCTCAATACAACATGATGGCGCGGTCCTGTTAGAGTTTTGCCCTCTTTCTGATCTATCCCATCGCCTCCTGCAAGAGAAGGGCTGATAAAGCAAGTATAACCAGCTATACCTTGTTAGATATCTTTGCTATATCGAACCTCTCAACCCAGCTATCATAGTCTCCCTTGATACATCATAGGACATATCCATCTTCCTAGTTAACTCACTTCTCGTTCCTCGTGGAAAATACGATACCTGGAATACTCCTGGTGAAATGCTACAATGGTATAATCTGTGCGCTTGCGGATTTATCCAATAGTCATAAGAAATACCAACAAAAGCACAATCACCAAGTTTCTCGATCTAGCTCTATTGCTCCAAACCATCTAGGTGATGGCAATCACCAAGAGTAACAAGAAATCCGCAGCGAGAACGCCTCCCAAGTGCCACTAGATGCAAGTTATATGCTAAATGCACTTGGATCACTCAATCTCTTTTGGAGTTTCACTAACCAAGCATAGAGATGAGTAGGAGGGAGTTTTCTCAGCTCAAAGGGGTCTCAAGATGTTCAAATGTTCGAGTGAGAAACCCTAGAGCCGGCCACCAAATATTTATAGACCCCCTCAAAGTCTTCTAGTCGTTGCCCTGTTAACTTGGCGACGGACGCTCTTCACGGGGGTGATGGACGCTCCGTCACCAGCGTCCGACGCACTGTCAGAACTAGCCGTTGGGCTGCTGCACGGGCGACGGATGCTCCGTCGCCAGCGTCCGACGCTTGGTCCTTCAGCGTCCGACGCCTGTCTTCAAACTTGCTCGCTTGCAAAGCTCACTGGAAGCCCGACGGACGCTCCATTGATTTGCGACGGATGTTGCGCCTCAGCGTCCGGCGCAAACTCGTTGCTCTCGGGTTTCTGGAAAATTCCCAGAAAATATTTCCGGACGCTCTGTCGCCGAACCAACGGACGCTGCGCTCAGCGTCCGACGCCTTCTGGAATTCTTCGGGTACTTCTCTGAGGCCGACGGACGCTACGTCATGCTGACGCCAGCGTCCGGCGCCATCGTCCAATGCGTAGGACAGCGTCCGATGCCTGATTTTACAGCGTCCGACGCCTCTTCTGAGCTGCTGCTTCTTCCATCTTTGCTCTAAGTTGCCAAGCACTAAGTATCCACATTGATGAGCTTGTCTTGGCATGTTTCACTTGTCACTTAAGCATGGTGTATGTCACTAGGTCCTAAATGCATATGCAATATAGATAACACCTAGTGGCACTCGACAAACCGCAATCATTTTTGCATTTCCCCTCTTAATAGTACGGATGTCTATCCTAAGTGTGATCACACCCACTTGGTGTCTTGATCACCAAAAGAAAAGCCCTAGCTTATACCTTTGCCTTGTTTAGCTTAAAGTCTTTCCATTTGCCTTCTACTCCAAGTATGAGCTCTAGGTCTCCACCACCTTTGCTTGCTCCATCACTTGTCATCATCTTCAATTAGTGTACTAGACCTACTCAAACACTTAGAGCTAGGTTAGTACCTTAGGTTTCATCAATTAGCCAAAACACTAGAGATCTCTCACTCCCGACGAGGCTCATCCAACGACGTGTCCTGCTTATTGCGCTCATTGCTGGAGGCACAAGGTCCAGGTGTGTGTAAGGTCCTAATGGCTAGAGGGGGGTGAATAACCTACTAAAAATCTTGTTAACCAACTCGTTAGACTATAAGAAGGTGTAAGGCAAAGCTAAAGCTTCGATTACTCTATGCAAGCCTTTCTAACAAGTTTATAGCAAGGGCTACTCTAGAGCACAACCAACAACAAACCGAGCTAAACTAACAAGCAAAGCACTCGGCACAAAACAAGACAACAAGCTACACTGCAATAACTAGACAGAGCTACTACAACACTAACAGGCAGGTACAGAAATAGAAACAGCTAGCTATTGCAATAGGGTAAATAAGCTGAAAGTAGAGAGAGGGGATTGGAGGGTTATACCGCCGTGTAGAGATGTAGATAGCCAATCACCCAATCAAGATACACACAAGAGAATCCTCAGCAATCAAATAGGCACAATGATTTTTTACCGAGGTTAACTTGCTTCCCGGCAAGCTAGTCCTCGTTGTGGCGATGCACTTGCTTGGAGAGGTGCAAGCTCAATTGGCACTCAACGCCAAATACCGCAGCCGGGAGCAGCACTCTCAACACAAGACAAGGATCTTCCAAGCCACGCGCAATCCACTAGAGTATCCTTTTGCGACTCTCCCACGGGGAAAGACCAAGAACCCCTCACAAGCACACCGGTGTGGCCTCGAACAATCTCCACTTGAGCTCAACACCACCTGCTGCTTCAAACCCTCTAGGGTAACGGGAATCACCCAGGAGTATCAAGAATTCCGCAGCGAATTCGAAGAACAAGTGCCTCTAGATGCAACTCTCAATCTCTCAATGCTAGCACTTGATTCTCACTCAATCTCACTCTAGATGGACAATCAAGTCAAGAGATGAGTGGAGGCCAGGGAGTCTCTCAAGCTCAAAAGATGCACAAAGAAGTTAGAATCGGCAAGAGTTACCTCCCCAAGCGGCCACACTTCTATTTATAGCCCCACATAGAAAGTTGACCATTATGCATCTCGGGCGGCCGGTTTACATGCATCGGACGCGTCTGCCGGGAGCGCCGGACGCGTCCGGCGCATCTACGCGATTCGACTGTTTGTCTCCAACACGTTCAAATCCATGTCGACACGTCAGCGTCCGGCGGCGGCGTCCGGTGGTTTTTCTCTGCTCGCAGATCGGTACTATAAAGCGTCCGGATGCTCGCCTGCGTCTGGCGATCGGTCCTCCGCGTCTACCGCTCAGACCACCCGCGAACCAACTGCCAGCTTTCCTTACGTGCGCCAGACGCTGAACAGTGCCCAGCTCGGCGTCCGACGCGCTTGTCCGACGTGCTTTCACATAACAGCTCCTCTGTATGCGTCGGACGCGTCCGACCCTCCTGGCCGGCATCTGGCGCAGCGTACGCCGCGCTGTCTCCTACAGCCTTCGATGTGATGCGTCCGGACGCTCGCCCAGCGTTCGACGCTCAGCGTTCGGCGTTCGGGGAAGAACTTTCTTCAACAATTCTTCGCGCCGACGTCGATCTAAGTCAAACCACTTGCCTTAGATGCTAAGTCCAACATGTAGATAACTCTTGAGAACACAAGTTAGCAATGTCGAACAAGGGCAAGGGTTAGCTCTCTAGTTAGTCTATCATATGCATCATGCAAAGTCATACCTAGAGGCACTTGGATCGCAAATTCAACCGTGAATTCCCCTCTTGATAGTCGGTTATTTATCCTAAACGTGGTCTTGATCACCGAAAGGGAAAACACCTATCTCTTTATACCTTTGCCTTTGATCCTCGATGCTTGATCATCACCATGTCCAAGTCCATCATCGAGTCCTAGGCATCACCACCATGTTGCTATGTGTCTAGTCACACTTAGAGCAAAGCATTAGCAACAATGGGTGTATCAATTATCAAAACCAAACATGAGACTTCAGTGTGGACATCCCTAGGCGCGAGCCGATTCCCAATTCGGCTTGCCCTACATCGACCGATCTAGCTCCTTATCAGGTGTGTGACCAAATTTAGCATCAACATACTTTTTGGCGACTCCGCTGGGGACCGATTGGTTCAGATATCTCACATAGCCAATCTTTCTGACCTAGCCTATCCATTGATTTCAATATATTATTATTGTGTTCATCATTACCGTTGCATCTGGTCCAAAAGACCAATCGCATCTGGTTCTGATCAATTTGCAACAAGTTGTGCTATTTATTGAAAATCAGCAAGGAAATCAGAGTACAAACCATGGAGCATCGGGGTGCTACGTATCAAGGTTGCTATAATTACCCTAAGGAAAAATTTGAAATTTGTGATTTAGATGAAAGAAAATTTGATGCTCCTATTACTACTTTACTTCATGCTGCACATACTAGTAGATCGGCCTCAGAATTAAATCAATCTCAATGTGAGAAGCCGTTCTATGATTGTTTTGATGATTATTACAGGTTGATTGTAACAAGTCAATCAAAATTGGTCTCTTCGGCACCTAAAACCGATAGGACCAATTTAGGACATATTGACATTGTGTCTTCAGCTACATACAAATCTGATTCGGTTTGTGCTTCTCAAACCGATAACAGGACATCAACACCATACGTTAATTCGGCTAGTTCCAACTCAAGCCGAATCAATGAGAGGATGGTAAACACTCATACTCATGAATCAGTTCCAAATGTTGCTAGTAATTGAAGTCAAAAGGCATCGAGAAGTCAATCCTACATTGAATTTGAAGAATTGTTAAATGAATTCAAGGAGTTTTTGATAAGAGAGAATGCGGACCAGAAGTTGGAAGATATACTTCAAGCACATGGGTATACTAGCAAGAGGCCATTCACATCTTATTTTTCGACTTTGAAAAGAACTGATTTAGATACGAGTAAAGAAAAATATGGTACGGTGAATTCAAAGGGTCAATCCAAATTGGTCTCTTCGGCGCCTGAAACCGATAAGATCAATTTAGGAGGAGATGCAGATACTTTACCTCACACCAAGACACTTTCCATGGCTGAAACTCTGGAGATAAAAAATCCGACCATCTTGATTCAGCCATGGCAAGCTAATTCCACCATTGGAAAGAATGTGATAATCGGTGAACCAAGAGAACCCAAGAAGGGAAAGCAAGCTTTAGTTCGCAAGGTGGTGCTAGAGAAGACTAATGACAATCGGGAGAGTCTCAAGATCACTATCAAGTCTTCTGGGCTTGGGGGCAAACTCAAACTCCCATGGACAAGCAGAAATCGGTTAGTAACACTATTATGCAAAGAATAGTGAATATGCCGACTTTAAAAGTCGGCCAAACCGATTTAGTATTGGTGGACGGAAAAAATCAGCAAAGCTAGTTATAAACACAAAAATGCAGCAACATTTTCCCCATGGCCGATTAAGCTATAGCCAATCGAGCCTCAACAAGGCAAGACCGATTGAGTCAGTTTCATGTAAACTTGCTAATCGAGTCCAGCAAAAGGACAATAAACAGGTTGTTGCCAAATTTTGTTTTTCAGGTGCTCCAACTAAAGAAAATAATGGACCGATTAGATTGATAATCTAGACCAATTAGATATAGAGGAGAAATAAAGGGTGCTGGTGCTCGTAATCATAAAGTCCAAAGTAGCATATCAACTTCCAAGAACTTCCAACCGCCATGGTGCCCTTCAGGTTTATCAAAAACACAAAAGCGCAAACTTTAGCATGCTCATTGCATGAAGCTCAAGCAAGAAGAGTTAGCAAATAAATTTGACATGAAGAAAGTCGTCCAAGACGATTTATTAAAATCGGCTACGCCGACATTGCCTTTTGCTGTAGAGGCCGGTCAGACCTAGTTGAAGGCCGATCAGACCTGGATGCAGGCCGGTCAGACCAGGTTGGAAACCGGCCAGGCCGGGTTGGAAGCCAGCCAGACCAGAGACATGAAAAGCTCTTAAAGAAAAATTTGACCTGGTTTGTATCAAGGCCAAGAAAAGAACTAGAGTGAGGCTCTCCATAAGTGGTGTGAGAATCATCATCTCTATGTATCCCTATCTTTTTCCTTTTTTGGCATTGATTGCCTTGTAATTTGTTGTACATTTTGTAAATAACTTTTTATATATAACACAAAATAATAGGTAAGAGCATCTCCAACAACTTGGAATAATTGACTTGCTAAATTGTGTGATTTAGCAAGTTGCTAAAAGATATAGCAAGTGAAATAATATGTCATCTCCAACAACTCCCTATTTTCAGCTTGCCAAGACAAAAAGAAGTTGTACTGGAGACGAGAATTACTTTTGTAGATTAGCCCCTGAACTTTGTGGCAGAACCTCCTAAGAAATGTGGCCCACACGCACCCGTCATCGTCTCAAAAGACCTGCGACGACCGTGCATGTGTTCCACAGGACTTAAGAAGTTTGTCGGGTTAAACCCGAATCATCCACGATTCTCCGAGCAGGATTGATCATTACAAGAGACATTGTAGTATTACAACATTTTTACAATAAACAATATAAATCAGAGTAAATAGCGGAAGTCTTACAATAACATAAGTTTACAAACCATTTGTTTCAAATCTTACAAAAACTTACAATACCTTGAGTTCTTACAAACCATAGTAGTAGTAGAGTAGCATTATATAACCTTATTACATTACCAACCCATAGCGCTCTTGCCCAAGAGCTAAACACCTTACTCGTCATCACTCTCCGCAACGACTGTCATGCAGCAGGATGCGAAGCAAACCTGTGCATGAGACTCACCTACAACAAGAGTTTAAAAAAACCCTGAGTACAAAAGTACTCAACAAGACTGACCCGACGAAAAAGAGAGGAGAAGACTCAGAGATGCAGGCTAGTGGGACAAGGAGGGTTTTGCGAGAATCAAGTCTTTTGCAGAAAAGCTCTTGTGGTCAAGTTTTAGCTCATCTCTTGTTATAACAGAAAGTAAAGTGATCCTAAACTAGATCAAGATTAGCCAACCAACTTCATTATTATTCCTTTCTCAGAGTTGAATGATTAAAAACTACGATGTTGGGGCAAGGATCAAGACTCCTTTCTCATGGATCAACGACGATTCGAACCGCTTGATCTACCCAACTGGGGCTTCCTAACCACACGACATATGTAGCACTAAAGCTTGCATATATCAACCTAAACTATGGATCCTCCCGATAAGTCCGGGTTCACGCCACCCGAGAGCACAGTACCCCACCGCCGAACTTCCAATCTAGAAGTTTCCGATCATCTCAGATCCGTAGGATGGGTACACGCTACTCCCGCCATCTCTCCACTCCCAGTGCGTGGTTGTCCTTTCCATCATGAATAGCCATAGCTAGGCTTACCCGTCGTGGGCATGTGACTAGTACTATCCAAAACTCCTCGATCCAAGGGCTAACAACGGACGGGTCCTAGGTGACACAGACGGGACAAGCACGACCAGGTAAACCTGTCAGCTCCACCACCAAAGACCATTCCCAGGTCCCATCCGGTCTCAGATTCATAACTAGATTCATTATCATTAACCTTACCGTCAGGGTAAGCACTTCCTCTTTTTCGGAAAACATTTTATTTCAAAAACCTAGCTCTTATAGCAAGGCTAAGCATTACTATGCATTTTCAACATAAAACAGGTATCAAGGATGATATCACAATAACAAGGTAGGTGATGCGACAATTAGGGTTTCACTCAACTCCTAATACCTAATGCAACATTTCATAAGCTTAAGGTGATATAACTTTATGAATCCAAGGAATGGGTTTAAATGCATCCGGGGCTTGCCTTGGGTGTCGGAGTAGTCGGGCTTCAACGAAGGATCAGCGATGTCGAACCCAAACTCCTGCTGCGGCTCTTCCTTGGGGACCAACTCGGCAACGTTTCGCTCTTCGGTAACGGGAGCTACACGATAACATGATATGTCTCAACATGATGAAATATGAAACATGATGCTTGACAGAAAGAAACAGTATCCCAATTGAGTACAACTTTCCTTCGCGCTATCGGGGATTTAAAAGCGGATGAAATAATGTTTTTTAAAATAAAGCAGAAAATATGATGAAACTAAACTTTGTCAAAATAAGCCCAAACGTTTTCTCAAAGTTGGTCACATCATAAAACAGTGGCAAAACAATTTTTAGAATTTTTGGATAAACATATGATTTATTAAAAATCATAGAAGAGGCATTTTTTAATTAAAAGGGCTATTTTTAACTTATGCAAAAATTACTCAAACATGACATTTCATATTTTTCCAAGATAGAGGACCTCATAAAGAGCATACACATAAATTTTCATAATTTTTGGAACAGTATTTGATTTACTATAAGTTTTGGAAGAAATCAACATTTAAAAGCATTTTCAGAAAATGGAAAATCAGAATTTCAATTTCTCCCGACGTTGACCGGCGGCGGCGTGATTTTGACCGGCCATAGCTCGCCGGCGGCAAGGTCTCCGGCCGCGGGACTTAGACCCCTAGCATCTACGCGTCGAGGCGAAGCTGATGGACCAGTCAAAGCGGTGGAGGAGGCACTGGAGCTCGGCCGTCCATGGCCATGGAGGCACGCGGCAGCGGCGGGAGCGGCTCACCGGAGCTCCTCCGGTGGCGGCGGGACTACCGACACGTCATACGAACCTAGGTGAACGCGACGCGAGCGCTAACACGACCATATGCGGAACGTGGCGGCGGCGGCCAAGCAGAGCTCCGGCGGCGGCGCGCGTTCCGGCGAGCACAGAGCAGAAGGGACCAAGCGAAGGGCACGGGCACGACCGGGAGCTCACCTTGACTCTAAATCTCGGGTTGATGGAGCCAGGGACGAGGCGGAGCTCGGTGCAGTCGACGACGAGGGCGGCGGCGGCGAGCTCTGGAGCGGGCAGCGGCGTTCCGGCGTGGTCGGGAGGTCTCTGTCCACACGGGCGAGCCTATCATGACCACGGTGTCGAGGATAACCCAAAGCACGAACCAAAGTAGCCTAAACCTCACCGGAGCGGGCTGTGGCCGGCGGAGCGGCCAGCGGCGGCGGACGACCGGACCCGAAGAAGACGACGTCGTCCCGGCGGCTCAGGCGACGAGACACCGCGCGGGCGGGCTGGTTGGAACCGCAAGGACTTGGCGAACGTAGGTGGCAAGTTAATGGAGCCTGGGACGGGCGGTGCGAGGCGGGACACGACGGCGAACCGACGGCGACGCGAGAGAAGGGAAACTAGGGCGAGCTTGCGAACGCGGCGAGGAAGAGATGGGATCAAGCTGGGAGTCTTCTAGGGCCTCCTTCCGTGGCTTGCGGGGGCGGCGGTGGCCATGTGAACGCACGCGGGCGCGCGTGCGCGGCGGCGCTCGACGGCGGCCGATTGGCCCCGGTACTGTAGCACCCCCCTAGGTTTTGAAACCCATTTTCAAACTTTTCAAATTACTCCCAAAACTTCAAAGCAATTTGAAAATATCCAAAAATGAAAGTTTCTCAGAATTTTGTGAGCTACAACTTTGCTTCAAGGGCAAAAGTCTAATTCGGCCTAGATTTTTAAATTTGAAAAAGAATTCAAATAGAGGTCAAATCGAGACTTTTCCCATTTTCAAAATTAGTCCAAAATTTGTATAGAAACTTTGAAAACTCCCAAAACAACTTTTGTACCTTTCAACAAGATAAACAAAGTTTCTTTTTGTAACATCACCAAATTTTGCATAGATTTTGAAATATGCAAAAGGGCGTAAAAGGAATTGAATTTTAAATCCAAAAAGGCAATAAAACCCTAGAACTTATTTTCAAAATTACTTTAAAAATTATATAGAAACTTGAAAAACTTTAAATACCAACTTTGTAGGTCTTAACAAGATCTACAAACTTGCTTTTTATCATAGACCCAAATTCTTTGTAAATTTTGAACAATAGAAAAGGGGGTAAAATAGAGTTTTATAAAATTAGGATTTTTAAAAGGAATTTAAGCTTGATTTAAATTCTACTTTAATTTATTGGTCATTTTTTAGCATAAACATCATCCAAGGAGCACAATCAACCTAAGAATATAAACTTGTTTTAGTTAATGCACACCAAGGTTGACTTAATATGAGTGCTTTGCAATGCATATGATGACATGGCCAGTTTTAGTTTCCGTAACATCGGGATGTTACAAACTTTCCTGAAATCAAACAAGGGCATATCTATAACTCTCTGTGTCTGACACTTTTTCAGAAAAAGTCCGAAAAGAGTAATCTATTCATGCATTGGGTCCCTACTAGTGGCTCTGCTCGCCGATTTCACGTCGTGCGCTGGAGATGGCCATGGGGTGAGGCCGGGCCGTCGCTGGGGTGAGGCCGGGCCGCCGCGGGCTCTTGCGGCGGAGGATGCAGCGCCGTTGCGGAGGTGGCCGAGGCGGAGTCCGCCGGTGAGGCCTAGCCCCGCGCACGGGGGACAGCTGCTCCGCCGTGGCTTCGCCGGCGCGCGGGCGCTGCTCCGCCGCCGCGGCCTCACCGGCGAGCGGGAGTGGCTCCCCGGCCGTGGGCTTGCCAGGCGCGTGGTAGCCTGCTCCGCTGCCGCGACATCGACCGGCAGTCCAACACGCGGGAGATGCTCCGCGGTTGTGGGCTCACCGGAGCGCGGGAGGCCGCTCCGCCGTACCGGCCTCGCCCGACGCGACAAGTGCAGGCTGAGGCGCGCGCTTGGGCGGGCGGAGGCAATACGAAGCTGCTTCCGTGCGTGAGGGCCGTGAATAGCAACTTGAGATAAATAACAAGTTGGTTTGAGGAGTTGTTGGAGAAGGCTTTTTTTTGTGTTTTTGACAAATTTATAAGAATAGCAAGCGGATTTGAGGAGTTGTTGGAGATGCTCTAAGGGGCTCCCGCCAATTTTTAAAAAAAACTAAACCCTAAACTCAATCTAATCGATTTATATTGATGGCCCATATACCAATCCGTAAGGCAGGCCCGTGAGTTGGCGTCCCTTTTAGCCCTTAGGGTTAGAGAGCCCATTCCAGGATGCACAACTCACAAGACACTTTTATCCTTCCGTTAATCCGTCTTCTCATCATCTCTATTATAATTAAAATCTTAAATATATTCTAAGTCCACCCACGCAAATGTCCCCCGCTGAGGAATCTAACCTTCATGTACACAGAAAATTGCACACAGAAATTTATTTCCATTAAAATCAAAGGTTCACGAAACATCTAAATCAGATCAAGGGCTCACAATCGATGTTAGGCATCCAAGAAGAACCAGCATCCATTTAATTACCGTGAACATCTACTTGATCTGGTTTCTTAATACGGCAATGATTTTTTATTTTTTTGCAATTGGGGTGGACCAACATCCGTTTAATTACCGTGACCATCTACTTATCTGGTTTCTTAATGAGGCAGCGATTTTTGGTGATTTTTTTCTTTTTTGCAATTGGGGTAGTGTTCTGTTAGTCCTTGTTAATTAGAGTTCGGCAATAATATAGATTTGCGTCTGCTACTGCTACTATTACATGGTCGGTTATTGATGGCTAGCTAGGCATTTTTTTTCAGATTTTTGATATAATATACATCGATATCTAGACTGAAAAATATAAATGGTACACTAAGTGATATCACCAACATCGAAGATATGATTTACCACTGTATATCTCTACTATATATAATTTACCGTACTCTTAGTTTAACTTTATCTATCCATCCACCTCTCATGATGGAGCATCAGTCCTGGTGGTGATTGATTCATCCCTTCCCTGCGCCATAAGGTGATGTCACGTAATTATTTTTATCATGCGCTCGCTGAATTTGTTGCTAACAGTTGATTAAGATCACTGTCTGTGTGCATAGTGCACCTGAATTCATTCTTATTAATAGCAGGAAGCTAAGTTTAGCATTGTTTAACAAATTAATTTGTCTTTTAAGTACATGTTTTTCAGTGGTTCGTGCATTTTTTACAGGTGTGCTCCCGTCCTTGTTCGCCCCTACTAAGCTCGGTCACCGTTTCGTGTTCGTCCTGATCAACAGCGTATTATTGTTTTAGGAAATTCAATGAATTTAGTGTTACCTTTGTTCGTGTTTTCTGTAAAAAATCAGTGTTTTACATATTCAGTTAATTCAGTGTTTCCCTAAAAATTTAGTATTAGTTTTTAGTGAATTCGGTGTTTCCTATAATTCTGTGTTTTCCTCTAAATGCAGTGAATTCACCAAATTGGCAAATGCATATACCATTTATCTACAATTTTGGCGAACAACACTGCAACGTTGGACCAGCTCCTCAAGTTAATGTTCATGTGGATGGCTGCTCTTTCGAACTTTTCATCAGCGAGATGTTGCTCCCATGGGAAAATATCTGTCTCTGGCTATCCAATGTGACATTGATTTTGTATCACCAAGACTCTTGATATCACCATGTGTCTATATGTCAACAACATCACAATTTTCAGGTAATTTTGCCATGCACTGTTTCATATTATATTAGTCACATCATGAGAAGATGTATATATTAGAGTTTGTGAGCATGTGATTTTGTGGCTCTACGTGACAGTATTAATTTCATGAATATTGCTTTTTGATTAAATATCACTTTAATATTGATATTTAATTTTAAAGTATTATTAGCTTGTCCTTGTATTTTTAGTACAAAAGTTTAGATTAGCTTTCACTTGCTACAAATGATCCTTTCAAGAGCTGTAAATTTATTGTTAGGTGAGGGGCCCGACAAGGCGAAGCTTGAACCCTCGAGGCCAGGCGAGGCAGAGCTTAAGCCCGAGGGGTCGGCCGAGACAGAGCTTACGCGAGATAGAGCCTGCACCCTCGGGTCGGGCGAGACGGAGCCTACGCCCGAGGGGTCGGACGAGACGGTCCCACGGTTGAGGGGTTGCACGACCATGTTTGCACCCTTCCAAATCTAAAAAAATAATATACATAGATCTCTATGTCTGTAGGTCTTCCTTCCCATTAATATGAAGAATCCAGTTATAGTCGTATATATGAGATCTGAGATCTTGTTAGTCTGTCATCTCTGAAGATCTCCAATATAATTAAGGAGTTAGGGAGAATATAACTATGTCTTCTTAAATGCAAAAGTGTTTCATCTATTGTGTATAGGGTCAAATACAGTTGTGTAAAATGTAAACTCTTCAAAAACAAATTGGTGGTTTTGACGGTATTTTTCCTGAATAAAACCGTAGCGTTAGTACTAGCAATATACTAGTCTCATAAAAGG
Organism: Microstegium vimineum; assembly: GCA_022036555.1. Lineage (NCBI taxonomy): Eukaryota > Viridiplantae > Streptophyta > Magnoliopsida > Poales > Poaceae > Microstegium > Microstegium vimineum. Next base: position 3,958,481 of record CM039140.1, on the reverse strand, counting down.
CAGCAGCCAGATTCTTTAAAAAAAAAAGAAAAAGAACAAGAAAAAGAAGCAAGCGGTTGCGGCGGAGGCGTGCCCTCCCTCCTGCTACGCCGCCTCACCCTTGCGATTCTTCCAGCAGTCTCCTCCCGTTGAGGGGATCGATGGCGGCGCCTCAGAAGGCGAAGAAGATATTGTCGCTGTGCAGCAGCGACAACCAGGAGTTCGAGGTGAATGAGTCGGCGGCGATACAGTCGGTCACGCTCAAGAAAATGATCGAGGACGACTGCGCCGACGAAGTCATCCCGCTTTCCAACGTCACCTCCCAGATCCTTGTGAAGGTCATCGAGTACTGCAACAAGCACGCCGAGCCGACCGGGCTGGGCGACGCGGTAGGCGCAACTAACAAGTCTGGCGAGGATTCGCTCAAGATCTTCGATGCAGACCTCGTCAATGTCGAGCACGACACCCTCATCGACCTCATGCTGGTGAGCCCCCAGCCCTTCCCCTCGATACCTTGGATCTGTTTGTACTTCCGCTTAAATGTTAGTGGCAGATCGGATTTGGGGTTTTGAAATATCGTCAGGTTAGGTTATGGATTTCTGTTTCTTCTTTTTGTTAGTATATGAATGTTCAATACCTGAATAGGGGATAATTAGTGTGGCACCTGAAAGGTCAATAGGACACTTGTTTCCTGTGGATTTCAAATTTGGTAATATGGGTTGGAATAAAAAACCGTGATCAGTTTATTTTAGATACCCTACTGAAGAGTACCAGGTAACAGGTATGCTGTTGATATGTTGTTTTGTTTCAGTGCATCTATTGCTATTCGTATGGTTTGTAAGTTGATCAGCTTGCAAACTGATCAGGGCTTAGTTCTGAAACATTTCATAGCTTCACATAAATGTTGAATCTTGTGCTTGTCAGGTTTGTAGCCTAGTAGTTTTCTGGGGGGTTTGGTGCATCTTGCATTATCTTGAGTTACCTTATATCATAATACTGTGCATATACGGTGTACTTAATGAGCCATAAGTTGTCCTTGTGGTGAATAATTTTGTGCATCTTACATAACTCCTGGTTGCTTGAATGTAGCAACTATCTGCGATTGAATTCCATGCTGGTATTGTTTGACCCTTTTGATGTTTTATATTCATTGATCAAAATGCACAATCGAGGATAATATTTGCCTCTGCAGGCTGCAAACTACCTGGACATCAAGGGGCTGCTGAACCTGACCCGCCGGACCATTACAGACATGTTCAAGAGAAAGCTTCCTGAGGAGATCAAAATCCTGGAAAAATTAAGCACCTCCTCCACGTTGCCTCTGGCCACCACAATGTCCTCTAAGGGAAAGCAGATGGAGGCCAAATTTGATGCCTATTTGGCCCAGTTGCAAGGAACTACCCTGGAGTTATTGACTGGTTTTGCTGTTCGCGGTGAAGAACGCAAAAAGCATGGTCATCCTCCAGAGCAACCACCGTTGGCGATAGTTAATTACCCAGGTCCATCTCCCTGTGCTTATCCTCTCTTGGATTTGAAAGTGGAATTAGAGTTAATTGTTAACTGTGCATTCCACTTGTGATTTATGATCCAGTTATTTTAGCTCTGTAGTTTGGTTTGTTGCTTTGTACCCTTCCAGCTCCATTTCTTGTAACTTTTATTTCTTTATTACTATTATATTATTGCTGTGATGTCATTTCTAGTTCTCCCTAAGGTAATTTTAATTGCCAATTTTGCTTTCTTCTAATATATACATTGCTTGCTGTACGGTGCAGATCTTTTGAAAAGAGCATGGGGGTGGGATTCGATACTGCCGTACATTCCTGTGAATCCTTGGTCTTTGTACATGACTTACCTCCGGGAATATTATAAGCACAATTCTCCTAATCTTAGTGGAGATGATGGGAGTGATATGACAACCCTGTTCCGCTTGGTATCTGATGAGGACATCACCGGCTTAGATATGACCATGCCAACCACTTCTATACCAAAGGTGAAACCATTCTATATGAGGTTTATCATTATTACATTTGATGAATGGGTGCTGCACTATGAAGTGTGTATGTTTTCATTCTCAGAATTGCTTACATGGATCAAGGAACGGTTAGATTGTATATGGAAAGCATGGATGGTCAATGAAGTTGATTGGGGACCAAATCCAAGTGTTCCTAACGTCCTCCACCAGGCCACCACGTCACTTTGGATCCAAGGAAAGAAAGAGTCCAAGTCCAACACGTTTTGGAAGTCCAATTCGGACTGCAGAAGAGTCCAAACTTGCGACGGTTGCCACGACTTCATACGGACTCCGATTAGGACGTTCTAGCACTTTTTGGAAAGCTTATCAAGTCTACTTTCCAACGGATCTGGACTCATACATATATCTTACCAGATGCGACCGCAGTTGACGATTTAATGCCGAGACCTTGTCTGCCAACGGTGCTGCGTCACCATATTTTGGGCCTATGGCCCGTGTATGAACTTGAGTCCATTAGGGACTCATCCTAGGGTTGTTGGACGACCCCAGGACCCTTGTGGTCGTCCTCCCTCCTCCTTATATCCCCCTAGAGCCGCCACAAACAGATTGAGTTTTGTTTAGATGAAAGTTTAGCTGCTGCTACTTCCTTGTAGACGCGTGTGTCGACTAGACCATCCGTTCTACTTGATTCGGAACCCCACCTTCATGTGTATCACATCTAATCCTTCATCTCTTATTTGCAATTGAGTGCTTGTTTTATTTGTTCTTGTTTGTTCTTCGATTGCTTGCAGGAATAACCCTAGTGGTTGGGTTGGTTGTGATCCACAAGATTGTGAGCAACCGCTGGAATTGGTGTATCGATCGCTAAGGCGCAGCATCCTTGGATGGTTGTAGTCGGATCGTGAACGTCTCTCCAGTCAAATCGTAGTTATCTATCTCCATCGAAAGATCGGGACATCCATACACTCATCAGTATCTTCCTGCTCTGACTTTCCGCTTAGATTTTACTATGTCTAGCCTGATATCCTAATTTGATTAATATTTGCACAAACTGTGAAATGCTGGTATGAAGTGTATCAGTATGGGGGATGAACTTTTGAATAAGCTGAGTCTCTGTGATAAAAAACACAATGTTGATGAGATCAGCCTGAAGGACAAGCTCATCAACTTTGACCATCAAACACCTATCGTGGAATATGCTGGATTTATGACAACCAGTGCTGCCTTAAAGGTGTGTCCTTCCCTGATAACAAGTGTAGCCAGACTGCCTCCTTAACTTAATATATATATTGCTTATTGAAGTTTATTAACTTTCTTGTACCAATTGCAAACTGGTTTCAAGTGTATCATGGCGGAGACTTGTCTGTTGTTCGAGTTGCTGACGTCCAAGACTGGAATGGTACGCGAAGTCATCTTCTGCTCCAGGATTCGGAAGTGTGCCTTCGGATTTATGACCTACAAAGGACCTCGATGTTCTGAAGCTTGTGCTACCATGATGGTACAAGCTTTGGCTATGCCATATTGTTACCTACTTAATCTGTAATTGTATTTATTTGATGTGTATTTGAACTTTGTGTTGTTTGCAAACTAATCTCTAGGCCATCACAAAGGAGGCCAAGTCGATGTGTGAGTTGCTGAAGAACAAGTCTGAGGAAAGTAATGGTCCATTTTCACGGAGCGTCTTTATCAGGGAACGAACCTTTGATGCCATGTGCAGGATATGGAATGAATGTCCTGCTGTGGAAGAGTCCACGGGGTATGATATGCACAACAACATAATCCTTTTATTGCATACATTATTGTTTTATCTCATTATCTACAAGTTTTATCTGCAAAATCAGTTTTCTTTGATGACAAGCTAATGCATTGTTATGCGCAATAACCAGGGACAATATTGCTTCTAAATTGATATCCAATGAATCTGGTGACAAGAATGCTTCGGAGAAGGTACTAGCTAATACGGATAACCTGCTGCAAAGGAACAAGATGAACCAAAATACCAAGGTGGGGGGCTTCTCTTAAAATCAGCTGCTACTGTGCTGCCTCATAAGTTGGTACATTTATATTGCGTTTGTGGAACCCTGTACTAATGAGCATTGAATTATGACAATAACAAGATTTGCTCTAAGGAGGAATTACCTAAACAAAGCCAGTAAACCAAGATACCAAAGTAGAAACTTCAAAGAAAATGTATTTATCTTTTTATGCTTCCCTTGTGAAACTTGTTACTAACACATGGAATTAGGATGAATACTATGACAAAAAACTCGATGTTTGTTGCACGGATATCCTTTCTGATGTACCTTGAAGATTATAGAACTGTTCAAAGGAGGAACAATTAAATGCAGACAATCTGAATGAAAGCAAGAAGCAAAAGAATAAATTGCATAACTTTCTGAAATGTGTGAACTCTTCTATGTTTCTGAAACTTCTCGCTAACACATGTTTGCAATGAATTTGATGATAAGGTCTATTTGGAGGTGATGTAGTAGCCAACACGAAGTAAAGCATAGGGCCAAGGTAAACATTTTGAAGAGAGCTCAAATTTGTAACTCCTTTTATGTTCTTCTCATGGGAATCGACCAATGTCCAATGCCCATATTTTGCTAGCTTGAGGACTCCTTTAAATCTTACTCAGGCTTTGACGAAGAGGATCAAGGCAGAAAGCACAAGGGTTAGTGGAGAAGCAGAGGGCAATGCAGCAAGCTCAGTAGAGCTTCCAAGCCTTGGCAAGGAAAGGAAGAAAAAAAAATAACAAGTAGGTTAGTGGAAACTTTATGAGAATGTGGCAAGTTCAGGAGAGGTTTTGGCCAACTGTGCGTACCTAGTGTAATGACTGTCGATTGAACTATATGAAACTCTTGACTTCTTGGTGAGCTTTATGCTACTTTATTTATTGTTTAATTCTGAATGGCGTTGAAAACGTTAATGTCGGCCACTGTCCTAAACTGGCCAACTGGTTTGCATGCCAAAAGACATCGGAGGCCTCGGCGTGATCGATCTCGAGCTCGACGCAGATCCGGCGTCGGCGTTTCGTCTTGACCTCCTTTGCGTCGCTTTTGCCAAGGGTGGAGGGTGGATCGAAGGAAAGCCGTTCGTTTCGTTTCAGTATTAGGATCTTATCAGGTACCGGAAGAAGCGCCAGTTCGATACACCTGCTGGTGCCATCAAATAAACAATATAGCCATTTTCCTAATTCTCCCTATAAATAATCTTGCTTGTGATCGACTATGCGAATTCCATGTTCTTAATCATTTCTTTTTTCCCGTATCTAAAAATATCGTGCCAGGTACGTCGGATATTAACATATACGAGGACTCTTAAAATTTAGTTTGAGGCCCCCCGGACCATGAAGACCCTATTTAGGCTGGTAGGATAGGGTGTTGAGCTGAAGTTGGAAGTAAATTTGGGTCCCTATTTTTTGCATGCAAATGAAAAAATAGGTGTCCAATTTTCATGCTGGACTGAGTTGCTCTTATAAAACGGTGTCTCTCAAAAAGACCTCCAGTGTTCTCATTGATGATGCCACCAATAGATTATCTGTTCACGAAGTGATCTTATCTGTCAAGTACAAGATTAGTGGATAGAATTTGACCATGGTCCCTCGCTTACACGACTCCGACTTTTGAAGATTTTTTTTATTTGTGGATAGAATTTGACCATGGTCTCTTGCTTACATGATTTGATTGTAGAGTTTTTTTCAATAAGATGACTCCAATAATGGATGGAGGGAGTATAAGAGTAAATTCCACAGGCAGGGCGGAAAGATATTTAGGGATGTTCACTGTATATATATGCGATGTTCTATGGTATATCCCACGATATTCACTTAGTATATATGTGATGTTCTACGGTGTATCTCAAGATGTTCAGCTAGCATACATGTGATGTTATATTGTTGGATGTTCACTTAGTAGACATGTGATGTTATGTATTTAAGGATGTTCACTTCATATACATGTGATATTCTATGGTGTATTGGATGATGTCCACGTAGTATACATGTGGTGTTCTATGGTGTATCTTGTGTTGTTTTTGCACTTAGTATATATGTTTTTATTTTTTTGCTTTTTTATTTCCTATACATATTCCTCATATTATATTTTTTTGGCCCACATCGCTCAAAAAATTCAAGGTGGTCGGCACGGACGCACGGTATTCGCTGTCCCTGGTGTTTTTTTTTTTCATTTTTAACAATTTTTAAAAACTATTTATGTTTCTAAAACAGATAAAATTTTATTTTCAAAACTCACACATTTGGCTGCGTCATGTGTCACGGCGCGGCCAAATAATGCCGCCGCGCTATGCATGGCGGCCCGGCTAAGGAGTAAACGTGTGGGGCTAACGTGGAGAGAGAAGATGTTGTGCTACAGTAGATGTGACGTAGAGAGAAGAGAAAGTTAGGGGGTAGGAGGTTTGTATCTGATAAATTAGAAGACATCTAGACAAATATACAAAGAAAAAAATATTTAGTTAGATCTATTTTATGAAATACAAATTAGAACTTAATTAAATTAAAAAAAAGAAAAATATACATATTTGATCACATTTGTCCTATAAAAGATAAATTAGAAGTAATTTTGATCATTTTCATTTATTAATAATCAATTTGCATCAATAAAATATAATATAAAATTTACACCTAAAAAATTATATATTAATATGGAGTACTTCCTCTATCTTAAAATAAATGTCATCCTTGCTTTCTAAAAAGTCAATATTTTAAACTACAGACAATTACATATTAAAATATATAAATATTGACAATTTTATAAATAATAAGTACCAGAGTATCATAATTAATATGATTAGAAAGATATTTAAATCTAATTTTTAATAAATTTATTTAAAAATATAAATGTTATATGTATTTTTTTATAAATCGAATCAAACTAGCCTTGCTCTCACATGCACAAACAGACACAGCACACATATACATGCCCTCGTTCCTCTCTCTCACGCGTTCCTCTCTCTCACGAGTACACATGACGAACATATACTACTCTCACACACATACACATGACACACACATCCGCATGCCAATGCTGCCGCATTTTCTCTCCCTCTCTTTCCTCTCTCTCACTGACACATTGTACATATGCACATGCTGCCTGTCTCATTTACTGTACCCGCATACACACATGCTGCTGCAAGCATTTTATTATAATCGCAGGTGGCCGGCAAATCGGTTTAGCTCTGCCTCGCCATACATGGCGGGGAGGCACGTCAGCATTCGTGTTGCCACGGTCTAGACTGATCATGAACGAGTGCTACCAGACAATATAAAAAAGAGTGTTCTATTAATAAGAACGGGAACGTATGTTATGCAAACTAGCCTCGTCAAATAGTGACGGATTTAAAAATAAGTTAGGAGAGAGGTTAAATTTAAGAAGGCTAAAATTTTTTGCACTAATTATACTTCTTTTTTGTTATTGGTGGCGGGCAGGAGGCGCTGAGGCCAAATTTGGCAGTGACGAGAGGGGTTGAAGGACTATTTGCTTGAGCTATTTTTGTCTGCGTGGCTGAGCTATTACTGAAGATTTTCAGCCACGCCCCGGGCTACAGCCCGAGCAGCCCGGGGCCTGAATCCGTCACTGTGTGCAAACTATACAAACTCTAATCAGGACCACTGAAATCTAATCCGATGGCTAGAGGTGGATGAGTTATTTTAACACTTAAACCCCCTACTCATCCCATTCCTAAAGGTGTATTATTTTAGCACTTGAACCCCTCCACCTCTAGCCGTCAGATTAGATTGATTTCGGTGGTCCTGATTAGAGTTTACATAGTTTGCACACAAGACTGGTTTACATAGCATACGTTCTTAACCCATTAAGAACATGGTCCTAGACTGATCATCTAGAGTAGTTATGGGCCCTAAAGATGGAAACTAACTTATTTTGGTTCACTTCCAACGTGGAGTCACTTTTTTTACGAACTAACTCTATACAGACATAAAATGGATCCAAGTTTATTATAAAAAAAACTTTTTTTTAAACCAAACTATGCAAATTTTGACCAAATTTATAGTGAAGAGTATATATATATATATATATATATATATATATATATATATTATACAAAATAAAAAATGTAAATTATGAAAATATATTCATGAAATGAAATATAGAATAATGCTAATCTTATGTCGTAGCTATTGTTTTTATTTCTTATAATTTTAATTAAAATTATTATATATTTTTTTACTCAGGATAAACTTTGAGTAAATTGCACCCAGGTTATCTAAACTATTGGCCTCCTCCATCTAGGTGCTCCAACTATTAAACCGACTATTTGAGTACCTGAACTATTGTCCATGCACACTAGAAGTCTAAAATTTACCACATGAGCACCGATTTTGCAAAAAAGATCCTATCTATTTTTCCTTTCTTACTCATAACTCCTTCCTCTTCTTCCCTTCTCCGCTCTACTCTGAGTCGCCGCCAACCTCATCTGCAAGGTGCCGCTCCCGCCGCCGCGCAAGCAGACCATGCTCGGCGTAGGGGACCTGTGCAGCGTGGGCGGACACGTCGAGCGCTGTGATGGCGGAGGACCCGTGGTGGCGCCCCATGCGAGGCGGAGCGCCGGCCGCTCGCCCGCGGTGACCAAGGCGGCGCGCGCGAGGCGGAGCGCCGGCGGATCGCCCCGGTCGTTCGCCCGTGGCGGCGCACGCGTGAGGCGGAGCGCCGGCGGCTCGCCCTGGTCGCTCGCCCGTGGCGGCGCGCGAGGCGGAGCATCGGCCGCTCGCCCGCGGAGCCTCCATGAGCGTGTCGTGGCGTCGTCCTCCGAGTAGGATCAATCTTGCTGGGCACATAGCAGAGTAGAGTGGGGGGCGCAGGGAAGTAGATGAAGGAGTTATGAGTAAGAAAGGAAAAGAGAGATTTAGCTACATGGCCCTGGAAATAATGCTTCTTTGGTGTATGGTCTTTTTTTTTTTGAAATTTGCTCTATGACCCTGAAATTAACTTTTCTTAGCTCTATGGTCTTCTATTACATCTGAACACTTAACGATGTTAACTATAGCGTGAAAAGTCCATTTTACCCCTGGACTGAAAAAATGGAGCCCTCTCCTTTCAGGAGCATGCATCAGCTGTCCACATTTTTGGACAATGACAAGCAGACAGAGAGGAAAATTATTTATCCCTGTACATGAAAAAAAAATTACAAATGCATTCTAATGAACCACAGCCCATAGGTTTCAAACTCACGTAAACAAGATTCCTCCACAGGCGGGCAGCATCACCTGTCAATACCTTCCTACCCTCCCCACGTGCAGCTTCAATGGAGTCCATTGATTTGGAAGAAAGACCAGTGTATGCACACCGACTGTAGGCAACCATATCTGGTTCAAATCTCAGGTGAAGGGATAAGAAGGGTTTTGGTATGGCCTGGAGAAGCTCAATAGCTTTGGAATGCACTTTCTTATTCAACCTGAGAGCACTGTAGCAGCCTTGACAGTATGAAGCTTTTGCATAAGCGGGGTTTCTGAAAACACACAATGACACAAACATATATCAGTTTGGTGCAGAATCAGGCTCAAGATGAATAACAAACATTACATTTAAAAATTTATCATCCCAAAGAGCCTAATAATGGAACTGCTGATAGAAGTATAAAGAACAGAATAGTTAATACCATAATTTCTAGGATATACATTGTCATTGCCACAATCGTGTGAAGTGTAGAATAGCTAACCTCACAATTTTTTAAGTACATACATAAGCTGGAATGACTAAACTACTAATTAATTTGACAATCTACATCTTTGACATTATAGTTGAAAGGATTTTTCAGAAGATGCCAATCTTCAGAAGACAATAGGAAACTAAGATTAGGTAAATTGAAGTGGATGATGTTATACAAACAGAATGAATATCGACTAACATATTATGTGGATGTCATGCAAAACCCAACATAACTTGTGAAACGAATTACTAGTAATTATGAGTAACAGCAATAGTATTATGGAAATGGTTGGAAAATGCCCACGGCTTGGTCACTGGGCTGTCCGAGCTGGGCGCCGGGCTGGGCGCCCCCCTGGTCGCCGAGCTGGGCGCCGGCCAGGTCCCCAGCTTGGGCGTCGGGCTGGGAGCTGCTCTTCCGGTGGCGAGCCGCTGCCGCCCCGCCGCCTCGCCGGAGAAGACCCAGCCGAGCGCGCTTGACGAGGAGGCCCGCCACGCTCCACCACGACGAGACGAGAAGGAACTGTGGCTGGGACGGGGCGGATCCGGAGCTGGAGAACCCGGCGGCGGCGGCAGCTCCCTCTCCCATCGTGTATTTTTTTTTGCGTGAGGCGCCGTGCGTGCGTTAGGCCGGCCACGTGGTGCGTGCGTGAAGCGGGTGGGCGGGTGCGTGCGTGAGGCTGCTGGTGGTGCTGGTGCCTTCCCTTACTAAAGCTGTCTTTTCGCATGCCAACGAGTAGACAATATAACGGAATACCCTAACAGAGTTGACAGAAGGCCATAGAGATAAGAAAAACTAATTTCAAGGCCATAGAGACAATTTCGAAAAAAAAAAAGACCATACACCAAGAAACATTATTTCCAGGGCCATAATAGCTAAATCTCTCAAAGGAAAATGGATAGGTTTTTTTTTTTTTGCAAAATTGGCGTTAATGTGGCAGAATTTGGAGTTATGGTGTCATGCATAATAATTCAGGTAACCAGATAGTCGGTTTGATAGTTGGAGTACCTAGATGGGAGGAGGCCAATTTAGGTACCTGGATGCAATTTACTCATAAACTGAGTGTGATTGGGCTGGACTGAGTGTGATTGGAGTCCAGCCCAACTTTGCGGCCCACACTGACCATGTTTGTAAAGTATGGCTCAGCCCATACACCGGTTAGCCCTCCAATACAGCAACACTGTGCAGCCCATACAACGGTTTTGCTAAAAAAAAAAGAGACAGCAACACTGAATCTCGCAGACGGCACCGTTCGAACGGGGCAAAAGCTGCACAGGCAGACGAGATGGCGGCGCTGCTTGCCCGAGCCGGCGCCCGCGGCAAGCGATCCGGCGGCTCCGGCTTCCACCTCCGCTCCGTCCTCGCGGGGCAAAGGACTCTTCTCATCTGAAGCCGCGACCACCCGCTGCTCCCGCGGCCGCCGTGGACGACCGCGCGGTCGCGGTCGCGGCCACGGGCGAGGAGTATGGGGACGACCTGCGCAGCCGCATCTTCCGGCTGGGCCTGGCGAAGCGGAGCGCGACGGCGGCGCTCGAGAAGTGGTCCAGTGAGGGGCGCGCCGCGCCAGCGGCGGAGCTACGCCGCATCGCGCGCGACCTCAGCCGCGTTCGTCGCTACAAGCACGCACTCGAGGTACGCTCACATGCAGAACCCATGCTTGCTTCTGATTGCTTTGCCTATCATGAGTGCCTTGTCTGTGCTTCGTAATGGACTTGATCCGATCTGTTCTTTTTCTTTGTGGAAATGGTTTTTTTTTTATATATAATAACAGAAAGTCCGGCTTGAATCTCCTCAATAAAAAGGCATGAGTCCAAAACTATTAGTACTTATTAATATAGCAGACTAGCACAAGGCCAAAAACAAGATAAGCATAAATGAAAAAGTTTGAAATTATTGCCCCATTCTATTATAATGCTTCACCCATGTTAGGCGAAAAATTTGTGTCGCTGTTTTCTCCAAACCTTTATAAAAGAATTATGATATGTGCAGCGGTGTTGGTTTGTCTAGCTGAATAATTAAGATAGTTTGGTTCCCTATTGACTGGCCTCCAGTGCATCTGCATATGCTTCTGGCTCCAAAAACAGGCCTAGCTTTTCTTTAAGTAGGTTTTTTTTGTGGGTTAATCTGAACATTTGGTGGGGCATAATTTTAACACTGGCAATCTTACTCTAGGAAGCTTTATTCTAAGAAATGTAGCATCTGAACGAAATTCATGTGATGTAGCTTTGTTCCTTATTTTTTCTGACATTGATTAGGTGCCTATGAAGATGCTCATCTAGTTGTAAGACGGGCATGATGACAAGTTGCAGCTATGATCCTATAATTAAGCAATCAACATTTCGTCAATTGATTTTTTTCTCTAGTATTCATTTTTGTGCTATTTAATGCTAACTGATACTATCTATTATTTTTACTATATTTCTACAACATGATGAGCCATCTATTATATTTACATACTTTTGCCAAATGGGTTTGAGTCATTGAATTGGATAATCTCATATGAGAACTATCGCTAATCCTGCTAGACTTTTGCATTGACAAAGCTTATAGTACATACCCTTTTCCCTTTATTTTATTTGGTTGTTTATGCTGATACCCTAGCAAGGGTTCCATTTGTCGATGGCTGTTGATACCTTTTCCCTTTTAGAAAAAACTTGCAAATTGCAGCATCAGCTATTAACTACACATTTTACAGGTACAGACTGGATGAAGACACATCATGAGTCTGATTTATCTGAAGGTGACTATGGAATGCGCATTGACTTGATTACCAAAGTTTTTGGTGCTAGTGCTGCTGAAGATTCTTTGAGAAGCTTCCACCTGGAGCCAAATCACTAAAGCCTACACAGCTCTTCTCCATTCTTATGGCCGATCAAAGATGACAGATAAAGCTGAAAGGCTGTTTGAGAGAATGAAGGATGCAAACCTGTCTATGGATCCCTGGTTTATAATGAGATGATGACCTTGTATTTTTCTGTTGGGGAGCTTGAAAAAAGTGGAGATCATTGCAGAAGAGCTAAAAAGGCAAAACGTTTCTCCAGATCTCTTCACTTACAATCTCCGGGTCAGCGCAGCGGCTGCTCCATGATCTCGACAGCTTCAATGGAATTCTTGATGAGATGTCCAAAGATCCAAACTCCAAAGAAGGGTGGACACTGTACCGAAACCTCGCCTCAGTATACATCGATGCAAGCCACTTGTGAGCTCTGGAAACTCGCGGGTTTGAGCCGAGGCCAAGATCAGCCAGAGCGAGTGGATCACCTACGACTTCCTTGTCATCTTACACACCGGCCTTGGCAACCAAGAGAGGATCAAGGAAATATGGAAATCCATGGTGATGACTTCTCAGCGCATGACGAGCCGGAACTACATCTGTGTTGCTCTCCTCCTACCTGATGTGCGGGCAGCTGATGGATGCCGGGGAATCGTCGACCAGTGCAGCGTTCTAAAGCCCCTGAATCGACATCTCCGCCGCAACAGGCTGTTGGACTCTCTTCTGGCGCCGGTCTCACTGACATGGCAGATAGTTTAGGAACTGATGCTGCAAAAGAGCTGTATACTGACAGCAGGCAACTGTGGTTGAGTGATTATGATTTCTCTCGACTTGTCTTTGTTGTGTTGTGTTTTTGTGAAGGAATAAATAAATGATACACAAACCCAAGCAATCTGCAATCTGCACGTTATTCTGGCACAAGATATGCCAATCTGATTTTATATATATTGCCAGGTTAGTGGCATGATGAAGCACGTTGAGTACTATGTATGTTCATGTGATCTTCGTGTTGCTGGCCTAAGCCTAACTACCTTCAGCTTTTGTTTAGTTCTCATCAAGATGGACAGGTACAACGGCTGCACGGTGGCGGAAACGATGGTGTACCATACTGTTTGTCCTACGCTCCACATTCTCGCCACGAGGATGGTGATGGTGCGAGTTGTTCCATGGTTGTGCCAGAAAGAGACCGGTTGCAGTTGCAATCCACAAGAGTTTTATCAAGTATTTCGAGTGCTTTCATGCATTGCCTGTCTCACCACCTTCCACAGTTGCTTTGATAGCCCCCGAAACTTCAGAATATATAATCCCGGTGTCAAACACTCAACACACACCCTTACAATGACGAAGTGTCACACTGACATATAAAACGTGCCAACCCTGCATCGGTGTCACGCTAAAATTGGTCAACAAGATCCATCCAGAATTCCAGACGCAGGGGAATTAGAATTTAGAAGGGCAGCGAGTTTGGACTTTAGGCAATTCGCCCATCTCTGCATCCGCCCGCAGCACCACTCAATCATCGGTTTCTCACTTTCTCGTGTCGTCAAAGCAGAATCGCTCCGCAGCAGACAGACACCGGTGCTGCCGTTTCCCCAATTCAGAATTCTTTGCCTCGCCTGCGTGATTCGCGAGGCGCGATGGGGACGCGGGAGCTGCTGCTCCTCGTGTCTGCCTCCTCGGCGCCGGCATGGCCGCCGTCGTCGTCGACGCGCAGTCTTCTTCTTCGTCGTCGTCCTCGCCGCCGCCGGCGTCGCAGCAGACGCCTCCTCCTGCGCCGCCGCAGCAGACGCCGTTCGGGCGCACCATGTCGACCTTCATCACGGTGTCCATCTGCGTCTTCTTCTTCCTGCTCTTCATCTGCGCGTACGTCAACCAGTGCCGCCTCGCCGACCCCGGGCTGCTGCGGCGGCGGCGGCAGCAGCAGCGGCTGGTGCAGCAGCCGGCGGCGGGGGCCGTCCAGGAGGGGAAGCGCGGCTGGACCCCGCGGTTGTCGCCACGTTCCCGATCGTGTCGTACAGGAGGTGGTGAGCACAAAGATCGGCAAGGGCGTGCTGGAGTGCGCGGTGTGCCTCACGTCGTTCGAGACGACGACGACCTCCGCCTCGCTGCCGCACTGCTCCCACGCGTTCCACCCGGAGTGCATCGACCCCTGGCTGCTGTCGCGGGTCACGTGCCCGCTCTGCCGCGCCAACCTCGAGAAGCCGGCTCCGGCGCCGGTGCCTCTGCCGCTGCCGCTGCCGCGGTGGCGGCGCCCCCGTCGCCGGTGGCGCTAGCGCTACAAGCGCCACGCCAGCCTTCGCCGCCGCCGCCGAGCCGTGCGATACCGGTGTTGGACGAGGACGACTCGGAGGAGGACAGCGACGACGAGGACGACAGGAAGGAGGAGGCCATGGAGCTGGAGATGCTGCGCAGCGCGCGGCGCGCCGCCAGGATGCCGCGGTCGCACTCGACGGGGCACTCGCTCTTCGCGGCGGCCACCGCCGCGGAGGAGCGCGACCACGAGAGGTTCACGCTGCGGCTGCCGGACCACGTGCGGAGCAGTGCTCCGGTCCCGCCGCCTGCGCCACGCCACCAGCCTGCTCGACCTCTCGGAGCTAAGCTCCGAGGGAGCTCCCGAGGCGGACGGCACGTGGCGGGAGCAGGAGGCTTCGCTTCGGCAACGGCAACGGCAACGGCGGCGCCGGTGGCAGTCGTTCCTGCCAGACGGTCTCTTGGGCGCGAGGCGGGGTCGACGGCTGCGTGCGGAGGGGTGGGACGGGTCCACGAGGAGGGAAGAGACGATGGAGAGTCCAGCAGGAAGGGCGCTGCCTCGCCGCTGCCGGCGGCCCGCCGTGAGTGAGGCCACTCTTGGTGGCGGCGCCACCGCGGCCGGAGTGCTGCCCTGCCCTGTAACTGTAAAGTTGACGAGCTATGTTTTTTTTTTTGCTGTATATGTTTATTATTAGGAATAACCGTGATAGCGGCTTGATTTCGCTAAACTTTTTTTAGCTTTCAAATTTTACTTTTGCAAAGCTTGATTTGTGGATTGATAACTGACACAAGATAATAAGAATTCAAAGAACCGCGGCGGGGTTCTCACTCTTTGGTTTCCCGGCCGTTCTTTAGATTAACACACCTCGTATCCTTCTTTTTGATTTCGAGAGGGTAGCCTCTCTTTTTGCTGTCACGAATCGACGTGAGTGGGAGAAGCATTATCCTGCAAGCGTCACTTTAAGCTACGACATGATATTTGCGCTCCTTAATCATCATTTCATCGTCCTGAAGAACTGTTGATCATCATTCTTTACGAGGTATTCTCTCAGTAATGGGACTGCAAATCATGCAGTTCCTTCTTTCTTGGTCTCCTTGGGTTTGTGGCTGTGTACGTGTCAATCTGGCTTGAGAGATTCACGTGGGCAAAGCAAATGCGAGCATAAAACAATGGGTAAGGTTCGTGTACTGGGTAGTGACCGGCATAAAGAGACAGTAAAGAAACCATATAGGATAAGGTGGCCGTCGCCCCATTTCAAAGGCATTTGCGTCGCCTAGCGGCTCCTGGCTATGGTTGACGTCGCCAGGAGCGCAGCGCAGGACCCGGACGACAGTGTATCTTTGCGGCAGCGCCCGGGCGTGCCTTCCCGCACGCTGCATTGCCGTGCAGAGATTTTGTTCATTACAAAAAGAATGCCCAGACATCGAAAGGATTTCGATGTGCGAACGAGCGATCAAGTCAGTGAACCGTCATTGGTACAGTGCGAGTGCGTGACGTGCAGGTGCCGTGGACGCATCGCGAAAAGAGTTAAGTGTGCGGGACAGAAACGCCGCCGATAACATCAACTTGACGATGCATTTTGGCAACAAAACTAGGGATCTTGGGGGAATTCTTCGTGCCACAGACCATCTAGGACGATGCCAAGCTTTAGGGTGGACTCTTTCCTTACAACGACGCTTCAAACGCGCACACAGGCAGACGGGGAGACGGCTGTTATGTACCAATTTTGGGCCCTATCCATACCCATATTTAAAAAAGTGGGGGGGACCACCACGATTACGATGTTCCGGGCTTCCCGAGGGCACACCCCACAGTAGGAACACAGCACCTCCGGCCAAGGGGCCCCTCCCTACATGCGGTGATCATGCACTGAAAAACCCGCCGCCTTCAGTAATCCCGACCAAAAACATGCCGTGGGGCCCCGAGGCCGTCGGAACCCAAATAATGTTTTTTTTTTTACATTTCAAAAGGCGTTTTGTGCAGACTCGAAATCCATTTTCGGGGGCTGATTGCCGGGGAAAAAATAGTCAGGGACCTGAGGTACACCAGCTACAACCACAAATTTATGCAGAAATACTCCATCCCCCTCTATCAGCATCCTCGCTGATTCTTTCAGGTTTACGTACAGTCTTATATCTTTCCAATAAAAACCCTGAGTCCTGACAAAATGGACCGCGAAAGCTCGCGGGGCCCCAAGCTTCCCCTGATATACTCAGGGCCGCAAGTCGGGGGCGGCAAACGGCAGGGCCGCGCGACGAGCGGACAGGTGTTTGGCGAAGGGAAGCGGCTCCAGCTGACAGCGAAGGGACTAGACCCGGGGGCCCGATTTCCTGCTCCGACGGTGACGCGGCCCGGGGTTCTGCCTGTATCATGTAATCATTCTGTTCTGAAGAAACCGGGAAAAGAGCTGGGTGAATTTATCCGGGGTGGCAACGATCGAATCCGAATCATGCGGGGCACGTTGCAGGGGAGGGCCGGCCGGAACTTGAGCAGCCGATTTACGTTGAATGGATGAGATCCGGGGTCGATCCACGGGTTTTTCCATTCCCAAATTCCAAGCTCATGCCCCAGCCCACACCCACCCCACCGCCCGGGGCCCTCGGCTACGAGAAAAAGCCTTACTCACATATTTTTGCGACCTTTAATTTCTCAATTTTTTTTGTTGGTCCTTAATGCAGCGTAGGTATGTGTACTATACTAATCTTGGAATCGAATAAACTAGAAACATGGCGCGGGTTTGCCGCGCACTCCTTGGGTAAAATCCTTTTTGGGCCCGTAGATGTAAACAATTTGATACCCTGTCTTATTGATTGAAAAAAAATGTCTTATATTTAATTTGTTTGATGAGCAAGGTTTTATTTATGAACACAGAAGAGCACGGGTGCCTAGAAACCCCCCATACAGTAATTGCATTTCCCTTTTTTGCAGCAATTAATATGCAACAATACATACATGGACAAAGGGTTTAAATACCAAAAACGTTTAACAAATTATATTTTTGTTTATTTGTAGTTTTTAAGTGTCTAGTTTGGGTACCCCTACATCATAATATACTGTAATAAAAGGGACCAAACAATTTTTATTTTTCCCAAAACTTGAAGGATTTGTACTTAGAGTGTGAGTCCCCGGGAAGGGGCCCCACCATAGAATAGCACTAACAAAGGAGGGTTATCAGGCCCCTATAAATTTTGAAAATTAAAGGGGCTTGCAAAGATGAGCACTTGAGCATGCTTGTCCCATTTCCTCTAAATTGTTTTGGGTGCTTTAACCCAACCCTCCATTTTTCATCCTACCAAACTTGAGAAAGGAGTGGAGGTTCACTTGGATTATTTTCTCTTCTGAAACTGGGGATAGAAACAGTACAAAATTAAATTTAGATGGAGTTTCAAAAAAAGGAACGGGAGATAAAAAAAAATTAAAAAAAAAAATTTAAAATCAATTAATGGAAAATGCAAAATGGCATGCCAGGATGACGCCTAAAATCTTCTTTGTTTAAAAAAATTTTTCATGCTTTAAATTTTCTACAAACGGCCCAAGTCTTCATAAAGGGCATTTAATATGACTCTCATATTTAAAAATAATGCCCCAAGTACTTGCACTCATCCTAAAATTTTCCCTTTGATTACTAAAAAAATTTTCATGCTTTAAATTTCTAAAAAATTTGGGCCCAAGCCCTTCATGAAGGCATTTAATATGGCTCTCTATCTTACAATAATGCTCAGAGTACTTGCCTTATGACTTAGTTTTTCACTAAAAAGCAAATGCAGTGAAATAAAAAAAAACAACAACAAGAAAATTACCAAATATGAAATATTAACAACCAAAAAAAGAGATACATGCATTTTTCAAAAACAACTCATATCATAACTTTTTTAAGCAAAAACTGGGAAATTTTTTAAGTCTTCCAATATGTCAAAACATCAAAATAGATTAATTATTTTTGAAATAGGAAACTTTTTAAATTTTTTTAAGCAGGTACAATTATAAAAAGGCTCTAGGCCATTTTCCAGGTTGAAATAGATCAAAGGGCCCTTTAAAAATAGGAACCCTTGGGGTGCTAAAAAATAATTTTGACTACAAAAGATTTTTGAAAAACAAAAACACTGATTCTGGGGGAGCTGACATTTTTCATGGCTTTTTGGGTATTTTCTTATTGGACATGGGTTTCCACGCAACTTTCTTTTTAGGGGGGGTTATTACTCCCTTTCCTCGTCCAAACTAAAAATTTTAAAACCCCAAATGAAATTAAAAAGGATCAATTGAACTTGGTAATACGTGTCCTTTTTGTTTTTTACAAAACAAATTAAAATTTTGTTATCGCTAAATCATGTTAAAACCCAAATACTTAAAAAAGTTATTAACGCAATTAATTAATTTGGAATTTCCAAATAATTTAAAACCATAAATCATTAGAATGCAAAATACATGTCATATGCATTTTTCAAGGTAAAGATCCAATAACAATTGGGTTTTTGAAATTTGTAGTCCAAAAAGAATCTATTTGCATTTATCAAGTACTGCACATTATAATAAATATTTTTTTTTGCTAGATAATATGTGCAACCATATTTTTCCCTAGTTGGAGTATAAAAGTTATGAATCTAACAAAAAAAATTTGACATTATTTATATTTTTTACCTATTTTTTTTATGGTTTTTATAAATTTCTCATGGATTAGTACAAATTACAATTTTTTATTAGCTTGTACTAAGGGAAGGGGCAAACCCGCCCCTATATTCACATCAAAAGCACCCCAAATCGATGCGCAATGAGTTTAAAAAGCTAGATGTAAAGGAAATTTTTTTTCGGGTTTTTCCTTGTCCCCAAAGAATTTGAAGGACAAAAGCGAGTCGGGCCGAAAAAGGTGAAAAACCCAAACAAATGGGGTGGTTTCCGCAAAACCCGCTGGGGCTCTGAGGGGGCCCCGCGTCGAAAGGAGGACAGAAGCAGCAGGCCGTCTCGTCACAGCACCGACCGCGGGGGAGGGAAAACGCGGTGCTTAGGGGGTTCCCCTGCGGGGTGGGGTTTAGTCGAATCCCCCCCCGGGCCGGGACCACACGGGCAAGGTCGGGGTGGGAAAAGGCGAGGCAGCCCACCGAGCCCGCAATGGGTGGGGATGAGTGCGATTAAATAAGGGGTCGCTTCTTTTTTCCTTTCGGTAGGGGAAGGACCCCGGGGGATGCGGAGGCTTTAGTACAAGGGGTGGGGGAGGGAAAGGGCTGCTAGCATTTACGCCGGCCGGGGAGTCGGGATCCAGCGGCGGGGGAGACGCGGGGCGGGGAAAGGGGGGCGACAAATTTTTTTTTCTTCGCGAGATTTCCTGCGGTTTCTCCCCATCAAAGTGGGGAGGACTGAAAACGAAAAAGTCCTTATTGCGAGAAAGCCCCCGATCCAACGTTAAAAAGAATTAAAAAGGGGTTTCGTTGGGACTACCAGGGGCCCGAGCTTTAACTCGGGATTCAAAGGAGAAGATAATTGACGAAGGGCCCTTTCGCATCCGGGAAAAGTCCGGGATGTGGGGGCGGGTACGTCAAATCGGAACCTGCCGGCTGCCGCATTTTTTTCATTTTCTTTTCCCATCCAATAATTGTTCGATTTGACCCCAGGTACTGTCGGGTTTCTGGAACCTGCCCTCCCCGCATTGGTTTTTTCTGCTCGCAGTTCAACTTTCCCTCCCGGGTGCCAATTGCGGGTAAAAAATTTTGGTGGAATTGACCTTAAAAGTATTTCTAAAATGCGACATTACGGGGATACATAATTATAAAGAAAATGAAAGTATTTTCAAGTACTTTTTTCATTGCAAATGACGGAATGGATTTTGGGACCACAACTTGGGCACCATCTGGATCGCAAACCCCCCTCATCAAACCGCCTAACCTAAACAAGGGGGAATCAATTTTCTCAAAACCCATTCAAAAAACCAGACCAATGATCCCCCCGCGGGGGATGCTCCTCTCACAAAACGAACCTAAAAGCAAAGACGGGACCGACAAAATGAAATGCCAATGCCAGATATCAACTCGGGCAGCCCAATTATTTATAAGTTTTGTACGTTTTTTTTGTGTTAATCCCAATTTAATTTCGCCCCAAAAAACGAACAGAATCGGGTTACAAGTTGTGTTCCTAATTCCAACCCGAAGAGAATAACATGGCTTACAGTATCCCTTTTCTCGATTTGCAAACACCCAAATCCAATTACGGGACCCCGATTTCCAATTTTCTAACCCTTTGAATCCCCAAGCATACAGAGCGCGTACAGATCGGGGGCCGCGATCCAACAACAGCACAACATCCCCATTATTTATTTTCAGCGAGAAAAAATTAAATCTCGAGTATCAGATCGCCATCACTTACAAGGGCAGCACCGAGCTCCGAGCGCGGCAAGGGCGCGAGAAGAATGACCTCGGGACCCCTGGAGCCAGCCTGTCGGTGCTGGCTGTTTCCGATGGCCGAACCTGATCCCTTTCGCGCGGGGGAAGGGGCCAGCCACGCCCCCGCCTCCCACCGACGGCTCCTCTTCAGGAGTTTCCCCCCGGGCAGTGGGTCAAAAGCTCCGCGACGTCCGCCCAGTTACGCTCCCAAACGGCGTCCAGGGACGCCGCGCGCCGCACGTTACGCCGGCAGCGAACAGAAGATCTGCGGGGGCGGCGGGGCTCTGGGGAGCGGGACTGCTCTTGCGGGTTTTTCTCTTCTAGGGGTGAAGCGTCTGGGCCGTCGCTCTCTTTTTCCCTGACCGGGGGGTGCGTCGCTCGCCGCGTCAATTTTATCTGCGCGGCGTTGGCGTTCGCGTCTGGATCAGGGCGGGCGGGGGCGGGAAACCCACGCTCTCGCTGCCTCCCCCCAGAACCGAGTCGGCTGTGACGGCGGGGGCGAGCACGTCGGAGCGGCAATCGGGGATTACGTGCGCGCGGGGCCAGGTGTCGATGCAGGGGGCTTGGGAAAGCGTGGGCGCACTTGGGGGGCAGGGGCACGAGCTCGCCGTCCTGGAAGTCCCCCGAGGCAGACGGGGCAGTCCGCGGGGCCCAGGAGCCCCGCCCCGGCGCGGGGACCGCGTCACGGCGATGGAACTGATGGACCCTCGTCGACCCCACGGTCCATGTTTCCCCGACGTGGGGCACCACCCCGGGCCCCCGCCGCCGCCCCACTCGTGGTCGTGCCCGCCGCCGCCGCCGCCGTCGCCGTTACTGCGCCCGCGTTGATAACGGTGCCGCGAGACGCCTGCCGCCTTCGGGCCCGGGCCTGCCGGCGCCGCACGGCGACCGGGGACGCCGAGCAGGGTCAGCGAGGGGAGCGCGATCACCCCGGGACGATGAGCACTACTTTACGAAGTGGCGTCGGGCGTGGTTTGCCTCACCCCGACGCCCGGTGGTGGGGGGGCCCTATCCGGCATCCCCTCCCTGGTTCCCCCCTACCCATGCGCGGGGGCAGGGGACGGCGGGGGAAAGGGGGGGCAAAAGTAATCCCCCCCTGGGGAGGGTGGGGATGGGGGAAGGGGTAGGGCCTGCCCGGGCCGGGAAAAAAAAGGGAGCTGGGGAACCCGGGGGCGGCGTTGGCGTTGGGGTCTGGCCCCCAAAGCTATCGCAGTCCCCGGGACCAAGGCGTGCTCCGGGGGGAAAGGGGCCCCGGGGGGGCCTCATGGGCCCGGGGGCGATGGCGTCAAAATCGGCCCACGGCACATCTGCGTCGGGCCCCTGCTGGTGGAGGGGGAGAAGGGAAATGGTGGGAAGGTCGCGGGAAGCGTGCTGCGGGGGCGCAGATGCTTGGCGGTGCGTGGAGCCTGGACCCGGGGGGGGGGCTTTTTCCCCCTCCCCCGGATCGGGGCAGCCCCGGGGCTTTTGGTTGGTGGGCCCAAATTGGACTAGGGGCGTAAAAAACTTGCCCCCCGCGGCGGCCCCGGCCAGTGGCTTGGGCACTTGGGTTTGGGATGGATAAACTTTCCCCCTCTCTTCCTTTTTTTCCCCCTTTTTTTGCTTTCAAACCTCCTTTTTTTACCCGGGTGACTTGGTTAGCGGTTTGTGCAAGGGATACGATAGGCCTGAAATGGGCGATGACAAATGACGTTGTCGAAAGGGAAAAGGTGAAATTTTGATGGTTCCTGTTCGTTTACCCGTTCAGAGCAGCTTTCGCTGGCCCCTTGGGAAAATTATGGCCAAACAAACAAGCAAAGCAGCTGTCGACGGCCCTTCGTTTCGCTTTTGTGGAACCAACGCTCCCCCACTACCACTATCGCGAGTGCTCTCGCCAACATTCCCCCTCCGCCCAGACAGTACACAGTAATTTAACGACTCCGGTTTTACGGGTCCTTTCGCGGGAAAAAGGGGGGTTTGCTCACGGGGGCCCCACACTCCACAGGGTCCTCACCGAGAAAGCCCCATCAAAAACGGCCCGCCCCCCGGGGTAGGATTTTTTCTGGGTTCTGCCCGGTTTCGCGTTTCTTGGCCAAGAAACGTTTTCTGCCGGGCCCAAAAGTCGTCTGCCTCTTCTCTCTCGTTTCCTTTTCCCTTTTAACCCAACCCGTGGAACCGGGGGGCCGGGGGCCGGCGGCACGGGACGGCACCGGACCCACGCTCTTCCCTGCGACCCGCCGCCGCCGTCAGTGGGGGTAGCCTGATAGCCAGCGGGGGTGGCGGTCTCATCTCATGGCGGCAGTTGTAAGCTGGTACGGGCCACTGATCGAATCTCTCGGCGGCCGCCAGCCATGTCGGCGGATTCGTGCAGCTACTGGCGGCGTTCGCCGCATCCTTCCCCACCAGGTAATGCGCAATCCTAAATCCGACATCCCGCTCTTCGCGGAGCTACCTGGGGTCTAGGAGATGCATTTGGATTTTGGACTTTGGAGGGCTATGTATGACGTGTCCTTGAGGCGATCTCTTTCCCTCTGTTCCTAGGAGCACAATGCTGCAACCGGAAGGGACGTATCAGAAAACCATTGTTGAAGTCGGCGACGGTACACGGTCCAGCTTCTCTGTCTCCCGGTGGTCATCCAAGCATAACTCTACCATAATCGCTGGTGATGTCTTACTGCTGCAAAGTGAGGATCATAACTGCCCTGTGTCCGTTGTTCAGTCATATTTTTCATGTAATGCGCTTTTCACTTGTACTGAAAATGCTGCATGCTTTTTTTTTTACAAAAAGAAAATGAAAAAGCTACACTAATTGTTTCTACAAAGCTGGTGCTATAACTTGACGCAATACTTGGAAACCCCTTGGTGCTGTTTCCGTTTTGTTTCAGATGTCATCTAGTATTTGCTTGTGCTGGCATATTTGCTGCTCTCTGCTGCTACTGTCGGCTTATCATTATTCGTTTCAGATATTAAGATAGTGCAATTTAGAAATGGCCTGGAGGAAGAGCTTCTCAGATGTCTTCAGTCCAAGTATTGTTGAACTCTAAAGACTTGCTGAACCCTGATCCTGATGGTATTAAGTTGCAGTTTGTGTTGGTTCTTCAATGATACAATGTTTTATTTGTAAAGCAAAATATAACTTGGTTTTCCATATAGTGCATACGAAAACATACATTGGGTAGTATAAATAAGGGCTTCAAGGACATTATTGTTGGTTAGTGGAGACATCATCTGCTTGTTACTGACGATTATTGATGGCTTCAGGTTGCCTTTTTTTTTTTTTTTTCATATATTCTGGCTAATTTGTTATTTTATACTTTGTCTGGGTGCCTGGGTTGTTCTCTCTTTGCAAAAACCTTTCTGAATACTAAATTATCTGAACTACAGGAAATTTGGTATCAGGCGTTCACTATTTATATTGACACCTATTCTTTAAGAGTTTCTCAGCAGGAAAATATGCCAAATAAAATATTTTTTCAGCACTCTGGTTGTGACTTAGCATGTCCTCTTTTATAGGAATAGGTGAACTAATAAGCAGTTGCAAAGTCGGGAATACTACAAAATCAAAGCTAAGAAGAGTGGCAGAATGGACCATACAGACTAAAGGTGCTCTTGCTGAAAATCATCATCAGGTAAAATTTACTGGAATAAAATAATGCAAATCAGTTTAACTGGAGTTTGGACCTGCACTTGCCTTCTCCACTTACACTTAGGGCTCAACCACTGAGTTTTCACCATCTACACTGGCATTGCAAGTGCTTTTGTATTTGATTGCTTATGGTTTTGCATAATCTCACCTTGGATTGTAATGACTATGAGTGAAAGAATAAAATCACAACTTCAGGCATTGATCATTCTTATAGTAGATAACTTCACAATTGAGTATGAAAGGAGTTGAGTATTACAGTCAATGTCTCTTCTGCGTGCCATATAGCATGAGATACTCACTCTATGTACTAAAACTGTTAAAGTACTATGTTGCAGATGCAGGTGGTATCGAAGAACTGGAAACAAACAAAAGAAAATGAATCAATGCATTTTTGGCTATATCAGAGCTACTCTCTCAAGAAATTTATGTATTATAAACATTTATGCATGCATTGGCAAGATGGTTTTAGTGAGTTCTCTGACTCCCCCCTTAAGGCAAACTGTCAGTCATTGACAGACATTCTTTCAAAGAGCACAATGATATTGTCAGAGATTTGATTACTGCTGGATGCAAGTTATGTGGTTCACCTCTATATCACAAGTAGGCATCTAATACCATGTTACCATCTGCTTATACATAAACAGTATTGCTCTTCTTTTGATGTAATGAATGTATATGCAGAAAACTTCATGGGGAAAACACATTTGCACTTGATTGTCCTAATAAACCCAAAGTATCTTCATGTTCCTGGTCAGATATACAAGCCGTTTCTGGTAAGACTTCCTACAGCCTGTGGTTTTTTTTTCTACTTAAGTATATTTGTGAAAATATCTTATCATCATACGCAGATATATATCTAGACCAATCTGGACAAGTTCCTTTGCTTGTGAAGAATAGAGCTGCGGAGACCTTATTTGCCAATATCATTGCAGATGATGTATCTGAATGCCACAAAAGCCACATGCTGTCAGAAACCTATGAGTCGTGTAACTTGAGCACTTCTGGTATGATATATGGTTCTGGCAACAAAGAGATAGCAAAAAGGAGAAAAACTGAACAAAAGCCTAATTTCTATCTATTTGGCTTATTCTATCAATGTCTACTGAGCCAAGGCAACAACAGTCCCTTCTGCTTCGATTTCAGTCAACCCTGAGAAGAATATTGAGGATGGACGTTTTGATTGGTTTATTTGACAATGCCAATACCATAAGATAGCAATTTTTCATTCAACAAACGGTTTAAGTTGAACCAACTCATTTTTTTCCACAAGAAAAGCTCCTTGGTCATTGCATTAATTGAAATCTTGCTGACATACTGTCCTGCACAGGAACTTGGTTTGGGTGGCAGAACCACCAGAAGATTTGACTCAGCATGAATATGGTTCAACTTGTAGCTAACCCATTTAATACTAATCTTGGAGCCCGCTGAAAATTGCCATTTTGCACATATACAATATGAAATATGCAGTCAGGTCTCAGGAGTAGCACAGAAGAAAGGGTGATGCAGTACTATGGTAGAGATCTGAAATTTCTTTTTTCAGAAACCAGTTATTTCTTTCATTGCTGCAATGTGTACACTGATTTTTTTTTCACTTCGATGACAGTATGGTTAGTACTTAGTAGTTAGCTTCAGCCTGCAGCACTATCCTTAAACTCTAAAGGATTTCCAGCACTAAGCAGCAGATTGTTGTGTTGAAGATTTATTAACAACTTGACATTAAGAGTTTTTACTCGACCAATGACAGGGAATGAGCTGGTTTCATGTGCTAAATTAACATGCTGGCTCATTCCTCATGGTAACAAGACGATGGCTTAGGCCGGCCAGGTACTTTTAGTTAATACTAGTGGTGACAGATTGATGGTCATCATCTTACGAGATGAAGCGACCGATGCTCAGTCAGTGTGTCAAATGCATCATTGTGGATGATATTCAGAAGTATCGGTGGTATTGGATCATTGGTGTTCCAATGTTCGGGTCTTGTCATTGTGGATGATTCAAGGGTGTAGCTTCGACGGTAATCGTTGGCATCGCTGAGTTTCGACATATTGGAACTATGCAAATTGTTAAGGTCTTAAATTAGAGGCGAAGAATGTCATTGGGGCGCTCTAGATTTACTCTAGTGTAAACAGGGATACTCTCAATTTAATAGAATCCCTTCCCCTCAGAAATAAAAAGGATGGCTGAGTGCAAACTTTTTAAGGCAAGGAGCTGGCTAGATCTCTAGTGCTTTTCATTTTTGGTAGTATATACTGATTCATCATCTTTCAACAACTTCCTTAGTTTCAGGCTCGTACATACTCCAGACTTTATCTCCCAACAACTTTCTATTTAGTTTGGGCTTCTTACAGAAGCATGTTTTCTGTAACCATTTCTCCGCATATGATACTCTGATATGCTAAAGTTTATTGCTCTTCATTCACGTTATTCCATTTCTTGCCATTTGCTTGCTCCAGCCACTCTTCCCTGAAATTATAATTCTAGATTGCAGATTCTAAATGAAACATCAGGAAATACTGTGCATGGTCATTTGGTTATTTGAAAACTGTCTTAATTGTAACCTGGCTGAATAGTTTTAACTGCAAGAGCTTTTGTTCTACATTCCAAATCCCACGTGCCAATTTTTATTGCTTCATGCTATTTTCTTCATTCTCGACTTGTCTTGAGGTGCCGCTTAGACTTGTCATCTCAAAACAGGAAATTTTGCTCTGACGATCTTGAATTTTATTTCTAGTGGTTTTGATTAATCTGTAACGTTTTGTTCGGTCTCCTTTTAAAGTCAACCTCGTGTCTCTTCTTTGCAAGGCAATCTACCAGTCAAGTTTGTACTAAGGAAAAAAAAACTACTAGTCAAGGTAGCTCTAAAAAAAAACTACTAGTCAAGGTTGCTCTATAGCTTCTTGCTCCGCGTTCTCCTTTAATATATATACTGACAGCTGGCTCAGAGGGATAGATTTCACGGCAAGGCCGAAGTGCCAGAAGACAGCACACAAGCTCATTGCCCCAAGCAACAGACTTGCTAGATATCACCAAAGAGTAGCTTCGACGTAGAAGAAACTTCAGCCTTAAAATCCCATGGCCGCGCTCGTTCTTCTGTTACCTCCAGAGGCTTGGCACTTCATACCTCTGTGTCTGTGGATTTTCACCGTCACCACGGGAATCCAGTGATCTTCGCATCTTCTCCTCACCAACGAAGTCTTACTGCTTATCGATGAATTCCTCAGGCATGAACAATGCCTTCCCTATCAAAGGAACTACACGGTAAATGCATCTCTTTCTTACAGTTTTTCATCATAGATCATAATTCACTATGTATCAAGCTTGTATCTTGGCATACACATAAATTTCATGCAGCTACTGCACAACGGCTTTGTTTATGAAAGTTTCATCTTTTTTTTTGTCAGAATACTGCAGTTGGTCCTGGCCCTACCAATCCGTCAGGAGGAAACCTGCCAATACCCAACATGCCGCCATGGTGAGTGAAGAACAGATATATGCATTTCTTTGTTCATCGTTCAAATGTTCTCAAATGTATCAGATTGATTTCCTTCTCATCCGCTTCTCAGGGCCAAGTGGTTGGTCGTGCCGTCATAGTTGCAATACCTATCTACAGAGGTTCAGAACATTAGAAGTAACTGTAAACACTAAACAAAGATTTCTGAAATCGTATGCTAGCATGCATATCTTAATTGCAACTGAAACTTTTGCGGTGACAGACAAGATAGAGAAGACGCAGAGGTGGCAATCGAGGTGATCGACACGGTGGCGGAGGCGACGGAGAAGGTCGCCGGCGAGGTCGCTGACGCATTCCCCGGCAATGAAAAACTCAAGGAGGCAGCCGCTAGGATTAAGACGGTCACGGATGCGATCGAGGAAGATGCCGAGAAAGCCGAGGCCCTAATCGAGAAGGTCAGTTTACTTACGCAATCTATTTTTCTCTGCGAAGAAAAAACGCAAGCTATAATTGCTCACACGCCTACACGAGAGTACGCTAGCTTTGTGATTGATTACGGCAGCTGCTAGTGTTGCTACTACGTAAAGCTCATGGTACAGTCTTGCAAGCTACTGCCAGCTAACGACTACGAGTACTTTTTCGCTCGATCCGTTCTGTTCGGAAGCTGGAGATACGTGCGGTCTAAACGATTTGGTTGTCTGTGTAGGTCTAGGATTGTGAAAGTGACTAACACGTTGTCAGTTCGGGTGGGTGGGGCCGTGGCCCGTGGAGTGTGTGGGTGGGACCGTGTGGGATCGGAGTGAGCGAGAGTTATTCTCCCTCCCTAAATAAAATAAAATAAAATGCAATTTTTATTTTTCAAAAAGTTATTTTACCTTTGACAAAAATTATATATAAAAACTAACATTAGTGATTAGTGATAAAATAAGTATCATTGGATCAATATATTTTAGTAATAAATTTATTTAGAAACATAGATGATAATAGTGTTTACTATAAACTTGATTAAACTTGAGTTTTGATCTTATTATTATTATTTTTGGACGGAGGAAGTAACTTACAGGTCGTTTTTTCATGTATTTAGACATTACTTATAGTAGAAACTATACTATAGAAAAGCAAAATTAACTTTTAAATTTTAAATTTATAGAGAGAGTATCAGTTTTTTTTGAATTAACAAGCAGTTTTATTTAGTATAGTTGAAGTTTTTTTAAAAATGTTTGTTAAACAATTTCTCATAATAGATCCAGAAGAGAGAGCTGGTAGAAGCTACTCGTTTTAACTTCACCTGCCACCCTTTATTTGGCTTGGCAAATTTCTCAGGACTTCAACCATGAAGCAGTAGGCATTTTAGCTATTTGATGATAGTGCACATAGACCAACCCCCGGGATCCTCCAAAAATCTATACGCCTTACTCTTAGAGCCAGTTTGGATCATTAGCAATTGAATCCACCTGCTAATAAGTCTTAGATAGCAAAGTTGTCGGTGATATAAACTATTAACACATATTAGCAACTTCAATCTTTCTAATGGTACTAATTGTTAGCAGCCCTCTAACTAATAATTAGCATCTTTTTTATAAGGTCTGTTTAGATCTATAGTACTAATTTTAACTCTTAATTTTTAGTGCTAATGGATCCAAACAGGGTTTTGGGTTAAGCCGTCAAGGAGGTGAAATGAATATAACAACACCATTCTTTATAAGAGAATAAAAAATTTTATTTATGCTGGATAGTGTTAGAAGACAAGTGACTCGGTATGATTGGTGCAATCTTAAATCACAAACGAGGAGTGGGTCATTCGACTTCGTTTGGCAATGTGGTTTAATCAATTACCGTTTTTAGCTAAGACGAGGTGTATGTGCCTGACGAAAGTAGCCCTTAGAATAACATCTACATGTGGTTATTATATGTATATAAATATGAAGATGATAACTATCGAGATTGCTTATATTGATCAGGTTGACGAGATAAAGAAAGAAGTTGATTCAAATTGTTGATCCTATAAACGATAAGGTTGTGAAGGATAAAGAAGCATAAGACAAGGAACCAAAAAGGAGACAAATAACTGGTGGTTAATTGAAGGTGTAAACATTGGTTGAGTGGGGGTTGCCAGAAGAAACTACGAAAGCAAACATGGCGTATCTCATATCGTCTCCTATTTATCTCATTTTTTATGTTTTGTAGTCGCATTCCTGTACAATCTATCACTAGTTTCCATACTACAAGAGAAAAGGGTAAAATTGAATTATTTTTTTTTATGCCTCGATACTTCAAGTACATGCTATTGTATCTCAGAAACTTGCACCACACACATTGTGCACAAGGTAGATATACAAACCCTTTACCTAAAGACATACATGTGGCGCGTACACATTTGATCACTATAGAGCATCCACTTTTGAGGCTGCAAACTTAAAGCTACAAAGAAAATGAGAAAGGTGGAAACCTGGCTCATGAGCAGCACTCGAAGTTTCAAAATCAAGGTTGTCGAGCGTACCCGACCGACCACTGTGCAATGACTAGTTCGCAATGACTTTTATGGTATGGTTCTTGATTTCCATGGCACAGGGTGCTTGCCAATGTTCTTTTGCTGCTAGGCGCCTAGACATATAGTCGTGGTTCAGGAATGAACGCCAACAGCACACACACCACATCGACCCATTCACATACACACTTCACTTAGCTCCACAACCTAGTTCTCAAGTTCAACGAGAAAGCCTCGTCAGACGTCTTAGTAGTTTTTTGGCTTTCTTTTTGGTTTCACATATTTGTTTAGGCCAAAAATATGTTTGTGTCAGCCTAGACGTCTCTATCTTGTCCCGCAGCATCACGCGTAGGTGTGTAGCTGGCTAGCAACTAGTCAACAAATCCATGCCTGATGTAGGCAGGTTTTCTAGAGGTCTATGTACTCTCCTACTAAGGGAGATGTACTATTTGCATCCCATAGCAATAAGAATACACTACTATAAACCTTAACTCTTAGCCACCTCTACAAATCGCCATTTATAGAGGCAGGTACCAAGATGACTCTAGTACTAGTATTTGTAGAGACGTTCGGGATCAACAGTCGCCTAGGTCGGTAGCCGCCTCTACAATTCTCTTCCAGAAGCGATTGGCTCTGTAGCCGCCTCTACAAATAAGTTCTATTACAACCCCTATTCAATCCATTTCGTTCTAGGCATCATACAACATTCCAAACATACACATAGATAGAAACATACACCATGTCTACAGACATATACACAGATAATCAATTCAAACAGTTAAAAGATGGTGTTGACACGTTTTTTCGACACGTGTCAAATGGCTGAGGCTTGACTGGCTGGTGACTATTCCCCATCGACATCGGTAAAGTATGAGTTGATGTGGTCGACGGGAGAGTGCTACAGAAGACCAAGTATGTTGCCGATGGAAGCTGGATGATCTTTGCCGACAAGGGTTAATTGGCGGTCTTGCCGATTGCTGATAGCCGCTGCCGATGAAGACTCTTTACTGCCGATAAAGACTCGTTGCCGATTGCCGATAAGGGCTCGTTGCCGATTGCCGATGGAAGATAGTTGCCGGTTGCCGATAAGGGTTTGTTGCCGGTTGCCGATCGGGAGAGTGTTGCCGATGCGATGGGCCTGACTTAGCACTTGGTGGCAGTAGAAGACTACAGGTGGCCAAAGAATGAAGGTGCAGATTAAATGGATCTGCCGATGGAAAGCTTCCATCGGGAAGGAGTATAAGGAAAACTGGTGTTCTGTGCCAGTATTAATATAGTGGTTTGCGTCCGACTCTTGCATGGGTCACTTATTTTCCTTTAAAATAGGTGTGTTTGTTTAGGGAATAAATATTGTTATCCGGTTCCTGCGCGAGTCAGTTTCCTTTAAAGTAGGAGTTTGTTTTTAGAAAGATATGTATCGTGTCTCTGTACAACTCTCCATGTGGGAGTATAAATATGAGCCCGAGAGCTATGGAATATCAATCCAATTCAAAACAAACCAATTCTACTTTTTATCTTACTTTTACCGCAATTTACCTTTATCATGCATTAGTTATAGCTTAACGAGTTCTTCAAGCTTTCGACGGGCTGCATCATCCTGATCTCCGTCAAAATCCTTGTTAGTTCCGAGTGGGAGTACCTCTAGGCTTTGGCAATCCGGGCGCATCGCTGTTTGCCTCGCTAGCTCTGCTCCTAAGTTATCCGTGATCAATCTGAGCCTTGACGTCCGGGCGCATCGCTGTCGTCTCGTTCAGTTTGTCATAGTTATCATCCTTGTCGATTGATTGGTCAAATCGACTGGCACGCCCTCGACATCGAGCTTGGGTAATAGCCCGAGGTGTTCACGGATCTGACGCTTTTTGTGTCAACACCTCTTTTGGCACGCTCGGTGGGGGACTTGATTATATAAATCTACACAATCCGGCATGGCTGATCACGCCGATGTCGATCAGAGGAATGTCATCGCAGTGTCTGAGGCCGATCTGAAAGACGATCAGAAGCAGGCCATGGAGCGGGCTATGGAGGAATACAGGCAGCTGTATCTCAAATCCTTCAGCCTCAGCAGGAGCGGCGAAACAATCCAGAAGCAGGACCCGCCGTTGCCACGGCAGGTCACGTACGACGCCAACCCTGGCAAGCTACAAGAGATGGTTAACGCCGCTGTAAGTCAAGCTTTGATTAACCACTCTAGCGTGCTGTCCAATACTTCTACAATGCTGTCGCACAAACATTCAAAAAAGGACATGCCACCTCGATATGCCGGCCCAAAGCGTACCATCAACCTAGATTGGCATCTCAAGCCCCGGCCCCCGG